>CM038678.1:640854787-640923399 GCA_021605205.1 Aegilops longissima | reverse complement strand
ATGAATCTCGCCCCTAGATTCGGAGAGGCTAGCAAGAAATAGGTTAGGGTTTGGGGGTCTTCAAACTCCATTGATCGCTTCCGGTCTCGGTGCTACCACCTTAGAAGCATTGTTACGGTTCCATCAAAACTCATATACTCCATCCTTACATCGATGTTGTCGGTCTTCGTGTCGGAAGGATAATTCTTCTCCGGCTCTTCCGGTCGTGGCATAACCTTTTCTCAATACTTTTGTCCATTCCTCTTGGTAAGGTTATTCCAGATTGGGTCTTCATAGTCGACGGGTCCGGCGCCAATACTAAACAACTATCGATATCTCATGATGGTCAACGATTTATGGTTTTCCCCGCAGAAAACGGGTCTGGTTGAACTCACCGATGACCTACGGTTGGCAACAGCTGCCGGTACAAGGGAAAAGAAATACCTATACCGCTCTAAGGTTTATACAAGGTTTAATATCGTCGCCTTGCAACTATAGGTAAGTCACTCAGATTTACCATCCCATATAGCAAAGCTTAATAATAAGAGTAAGTCGGTATGGTGATCAATCCATCCCGCACCCAAATCATTACCTTGTACATGGTTTAGCTAATCTCGCATTCTAACACTCGGTCATCCTCACAAGCATTGCAGAATTTCTCTTGTCGATTTAACCAAGTCCGGAAAATCCATTGATTCTCGCAAGCCAAACAAACATCTATCGCTCCTTAACAACTCTCGTGTTTTATGAACTCCTATAAGATCGTCCTGCTGATAAAATCACAACTTCGCCAGTGTTTTTCCTTCAGCAAGAGTGTGCTTGCTTCTTGGCAGGTCCCGGGGCCCGTGGGTTATGGCCCATCTCATCGCTTGTAGTCCTTGAACTTATCCTCGGCTTCGATCATTATTCCAACTTCCAACTTCCTAGTATTCTTAAATCCATCCAATTTTACCGCTCTTTTCCTTATATTTGCACGAAACTAAGACGGATTACTCGACTCATCATGGAATTTCCATTGATCCATATTTCCAACATCATACCTCCTTTATAACCAATAACACTTCATCTCTTCATCCTCGTGGATGTCCCACATACCGTGATAAAACTTATACTTATGAAATCCATACTCCACTTCGTGGAACCTCATTATCCTTTCCAGGTCAAGCGCCCTACAAGGAAATATTGGCCATCTCTCGCATGGCACTTCTTCAACCGGAAAACGTGAAACACATCATGAACTCCCGACAGTCCTTCGGTGACTTCAACTTGTTAGCCTATTCTCCCATACGCCCAAAACTCGGTATGGTCCTACAATTCTCGGGCTAACTTTCCTTAACTCCAAATCGCTTAACTCCGCAGAGGTGGCACACAAAGATATGCTCGCTCCGATTTCATAGACTACCTCCTTGCATTTTTGAGTCTGATAACTCTTCCGCTCGACTGAGCTATCTTCACCTATCTCTAATCAACTTAACATTCTCTTCTCGACTTTTGATCATATTTGGTCCAAACAACTCGACGGTCTCCAACTTCATCCCACATCAACGTGTCCGCCCTTCTCCCATACAAAGCTTCAAAAGGCCATCTTCAAACCGACTTGGTAGTGTTGTTGTGTGAGAACTCCCCGAGGGTAGATTATCATCACTACTAGATCCATAATCTAGCGCACACGCCTCAACATGTCCTCCGTATCTGATTGACTCTCTCGGTCTATCCATCTCAGATGCGGATGAAAGGCTGATCAACTCCAGCCTAGTACCCAAAGTCCGGTGCGGCTGATTCCAAAACTTTGAGGTAAACCGTGTTCCTCTATGATGGTCCCGAACTCCATGCGCACATACGGTCCTTGTCCAATATATCTTGGCCAACTTCGCACTCAGATTTCATCGGGATAAAGTGAGCCACTTTGGTCAAGCGAGTCAACTACTACCCAGATAGAATCATATCCCAATCGGGTTCGGGAACGGAAATGAAATCATGCCAAGCTTATCCCACTTCCATTCGGTATCGCATAGGCTGTAGTAATCCTGCCGCTTCGATGCTCTACTTTTACTTTCTCCGCATGCATCACTTACTTACTACATACTCCATAATATCCTTCTTCATACCACCACCGTAAACACTCCTTCAAATCCAAATACATCTTGGTGTTTCTGTATTAATCAAGTATGGTGAGTCATGAGCCTCCAAGTATTAACTTCCGATCTTTGCATTATTGGGTATATGTACACCGTCTCAAACCATAAGGTGTCGTGCTCATCCTTACGAAAACCTTTGGCCTTCCTTTGCTCATCCTCTGCTTTTACCTCAACAATATCTTTGTCATCCTTCCGAGCTTCACGGATCTTCTCAACAATGTAGACTGAACTTCCATTGCTGCAACAAAACCTTTGGGAACAATTCCAACCAAAGTTCCCTAAAAATCCTCGGCTAACTCCTTTGATAATCCTCCCATTATGAGGGTATTCGCCCTTATTTTCTTTATGGTTGTGTCCTATTTCTCCACAAAGCTTGCATGCACTTTCTCCATATCATTTCCATAAGGCTTCAACTTCGACACAAACCGAGACTTTAGCAAAGTCAACTTAAATTCTTCCCAAGTGGTTACTCCTGGCCACATTGATGGTTTGGTACATCCTCCACTAGATAGCAGCACCTCTTTCAAAGCAATCAAGAGCATGCGGGTCATATCTTTCCGACTATCGGGTTATTCTTCATGTGATCCTCCATGTTCAATCCATCGGTCTGTCTCCAATTGACTCATTGGTCCGAAATTACAAGCTCATATCCATCCATCCTCTAATGGGTCCATGGGTTTGGGGTGGATAAGAGAGATCGAGAGGATGCACACAATACAAACAATGGTTTTGAAAGACAGATTTTATTGTGGCTTCTGAAAACATCAAACAAATGACAGCTCACAATCGTCGATCTAACGAGGTATGTAACAGGGTTTGGTCTTCTAACGGTCAAAAAATCTTCAAAGTCATCAAACTCTTCCAATCTTGATCATGTCTCCGATGGCTCCTTCCGATCATGCTTGTCCTTCTCAAGTTCTTTGCCGATCATCTCTCACGCCAAGTCTCTCGCGACGCCCTTCAATATTTCTCGTGTTACGCTCCAACCGCCGTTTCAACATCCTTGACATGATCCATGATCCTACCGTCCTTCGCCATCACAAATCTCCGTATCTCGATGTTTTGCTCCTTCATCTTGTCTACTTTCAGCTTCGGGTCATGAGTTCTTCACTAACCGCTTCCTTATCAAATACCGCCTCGCAGATCCACCTTAAACTTCTTCATGTAATACCTGCATCCTGGTGATACACCACTAAGGTTAAACTCCAACGCTTGCGATAGATGCTCCATCAGCTTTCTACCATCCAATCCTTCCATGCATCTGCATGCTTAACTCCGCACGGTGACAATAGCATAGGCGGCGATAACATCATGGATAGCGTGTTTTCTGTTTTGTCATTTTCATGAGCTATCATTCCATAGTCGATATCTCCTGCCTTAGGGTTTTCCTCGACAAAGCTTTGAATTCTAATGCTCCATGTTCCATTTTCTCCGATACACCTTGATCTCGGTTATTGATAACTTCCATAGTCTCGCCAAGTTCCATAAGCGTAACCTTCCTAGGTCATACAACCGAATTTATTTGGAGCCTTCAAATCTCCTAGTCTTCTGAGTCTTCATCACAGTAGTTTCTGCTACACGGTAAAATCATCTTCATTCCAAATGGTCTTAGTTGTCCATATCTTGTCTCCTTGGAGTGGTCTCATCACCAAATCTTCGAGTGGTCAAAAGGAAAAGGGTATGGTCTCACTAAAAGGAATATTTGAATAAGCTCAAGAGAAGAGAGGTAAAAGATCTTTTGAAAATGAAGTTGTAGAGAAAATCTTTCCTATGGGCTTGTCCGCTTTAGGGTCACGCCCTACAACATGTGCTCGATACCATCTTGTAGCGACCCGACCAATGGATCAAGTCTCGTGCTTTTGTGTCATCCTCGATCGGTATGTCGACACACACAATACTCAAGGATTTATAACAGAGGTAAATCACATGTATAAAGTAGCGTAAAAACTATTACCTCAATCCAAAACATAGCGAAGCAATAAGGTTGTGGATTTCCATCAACACCAACGCAAAGTTGAGTATAGGAAATCGTAACCTAACGTATCACTTACTCGTTGTCCGAAAAGTCTCGCAACATGAAAAGTTGCAGCCCAAACGGTCAAGACATGGAATATGCTGGCAATGTAACACATAGAGAGTAATGAAAGAATAAGCTATACTACATGCATGTATGGCTGGTGGAAAGCTCTATGGTTACAGCCATGTAAAAGCTAATTTTTCCCTACTTCAAAGGAATAAATTTTATTTAACTATCATGGTGGTTGTTAAACATTGAGAATGGTTGATGATTCTCAATCCCAATTAAAAGTACTCATTAAACCCAAACAAGTTATATTAAGTAACGGATGAGATCAACAGGATATCCGTGTACTAGATACTCAAATTTGTCCATAACCGGGAAACGGCTAACCATGATTAGTTTGTACACTGCAGAGGTTTATGACTTTTCCCCACAAGACTCGACGCCTCCGCTTGGTTCTCGTGACTACATGGTGTTTGAGAAACGGATGACCGAGACATAGTCTTCGTAAGCACTAGCACCTTACATGTGGGTAGACCGTACTAACCTACATCCCCTACATCAGCTAGCCTACCCGTAAGAGTTCGCACAACTTACTCAACTATGCAGAGCCCATATTGGCTTGTGGCTGCACACGGAAGTTTCCAGTTTGAATAATCTTATGATCCCTTAGAGCCTGGGTGGCGGTCCAAGAAATACAGGCAAGTCCTCGATAGAAACCAGGTGCCTCAATCCACCCAGATGTGTGTTTAGGTTGCCACCTTAGATAAACCATTAATTAACAATCTCACATCTGTCATGGATATTCACTCACCCAATCCACGCCTACAATACATAGCATGGCGTAATAAGCAAACATAGAAGTAACTCCCAAAGGTTCATAAGTAAAACAGGTAATAGGTACTACCTCAATCTACTTCCCATCCCACAATTTAATTAGATCCTAACCATGCAAGTGTTTGAGGATTGATCTAATGCATAAAAACTGGGTAGTAGAAAAGATATGATCAAGTGTTACTTGCCTGCAAAGTTGATGAAGATGATTCGACTCAAAACTCTTGATAGCTCTACTCACACTCCGTCAATCTATCGAATAAAGCAATAGTAACCACACATAAGCAATCACCAAAAGATCGGAAGGATCAAGAAACAATTCAAGAACGTCAAAACCAAATCTAATAACTCTTCCAGCATAAAACAATTTCTAACAGTACCAAAACTATGCGATTTGGCCTTATCAGAAAGTTTAGGTCAAGAGCTTCGATTTGCAAAAGAATCAACTAAATCGGAGTTACTAAACTCAAGTTATGATCAAACGAAGTTCAAATACAAATCTGTTTGAATTCAAATTTTAAAACTTCAAAAACATGTTTGAGTTGTATTACTGGATACAGGAGATCATAACGAAGTGGGCGTTGGTTTCATGGATTCCACTCACGAGTAAAAAGTTATAGCCGCTTGAAGATTAGGGACACTACGGATAGGTCCATGACGGAAATTAAAATAAAAGAAAATCTATCGAGTTTAACGCCGCTAAACAAAACCGAAAGAAAACCGCAGAAAACTGATCTAGGTTTCGGAAACTTTGAATTTAATTCTTTGAAACTCCCAACTCATATTTCATATGTTTTGAAGAAGTCATTTATCTTCTCTCGTACACAAACCGTAGAATGCGATTCTATGCATAACTTTGTTTTGCAGGTTTGATGAATAGTATGGCTCATGTGTATGTGATGCATGTGTGTAATTTATACGCGGCTCATGTGTCATGTTTGTCACCGGCAGAGCCAAAGTGCTGTCATTATATTGTATAACGACCATGCGGTCGATTTGTGACTCTATGTAAAATTCATTACTAGTTGTAGTAGTTGGATAATAGAGATCAGGTTGGCGGCTTACGCCCCGGCGTGACAAACAAGATGGAGTTCGAGATGGTCATCGGAGTCGGAGCCACCTAGAAGAACGCCCATGAAGGAGCCATACTATTTCACAATATGTGTTATATTTGTGATTGTTATGCTTTTTGTTTCTATGCATGTTAAAATGATAGAATGATCCTCATGAATATCAAGCTTAATTGCCATCCCCGATGTTGCACCTTCGCACGCCAAGTACGCCTAGTAGTGGGCTCATAAAATTGGGTGCTGCCGGGTGTCCTTGAATCAAGGGTTCGTGGTTTGACACGGACATGCACCGCATCAAAGTTAACTTGACAAGGCTATCAAAACGGTTTTGGGCCTTGTGGCAAAGAAGGTCGGGAGCCGGGTATGAGATACCTTCCCGATCGATGTGAGTCGATAGAGATACGATTAGCAAGGAGTTGCTTACCGGATAGGTATGTTGGCTAGCAAAGTGATGCTAAAGCTCACTAGTCGCATGCGCTAGTCGGATCCTCGAATCACCGAGAGTTTGCGAGGATGTCGACTTCAAGGGGAGTATTTCGCTCGTGCTAGAATTACTCTACATAAACACATTGCTTAGTGATTGCATATTTTCTGTTGTAGATCAATGGCACCACCTGCTCAACCCAACTTTGCATTGAAATCAATTCGAAAAGGATAAACTGAATGGAACAAACTTTACCACCGGTATAGAAATCTGAGAATTGTTCTCAAGCACGATAAAAGGAACATGTTCTAGAGGATCCACTTCCAGAGGAACCTCGCCGATAATGCTAGTGCCACAACTAAGAATGCCTACTGTAAACTCGCTGATGAATCAACAGAGATCACCGTCTGATGTCGGCTTGTATGGAGCCCGATTTGCAACAAAGATTTCAAAATGTTGAGGCTTACGATATGATCGAGAGTCTCAAGAGCATGTTTCGCATACGTGCTAGGACCGAAGGTTCAACGTCTGCGATCCTTGATGGATTGCAAGTTGAAGGAAGGTGATCCATCGAGCCCACATGTGATCAAGATGATCGGATATGTGCAAGCTTTGATCGCTTTGGGCTTCCCGCCTTGGATGAGCTGGCATCGATGCTGTTCGGGTTCTCTTCCGCCAGCTATGGGACCGCCAGATGCGTAGCGCCGTATTTCAGACCACACACAAACCGTAGAATGCGATTCTATGCATAACTTTGTTTTGCAGGTTTGATGAATAGTATGGCTCATGTGTATGTGATGCATGTGTGTAATTTATACGCGGCTCGCGGTCATGTTTGTCACCGGCAGAGCCAAAGTGCTGTCATTATATTGTATAACCACTCGCGGTCGACTTGTGACTCTATGTAAAATTCATTACTAGTTGTAGTAGTTGGATAATAGAGATCAGGTTGGCGGCTTACGCCCCGGCGTGACAAACAAGATGGAGTTCGAGATGGTCATCGAGTCGGAGCCACCTAGAAGAACGCCCATGAAGGAGCCATACTATTTCACAATATGTGTTATATTTGTGATTGTTATGCTTTTGTTTCTATGCATGTTAAAATGATAGAATGATCCTCATGAATATCAAGCTTAATTGCCATCCCCGATGTTGCACCTTCGCACGCCAAGTACGCCTAGTAGTGGGCTCATAAAATTGGGTGCCTGGGTGTCCTTGAATCAAGGGTTCGTGGTTTGACACGGACATGCACCGATCAAAGTTAACTTGACAAGGCTATCAAACGGTTTTGGGCCTTGTGCAAAGAAGGTCGGGAGCCGGGTATGAGATACCTTCCCGATCGATGTGAGTCGATAGAGATACGATTAGCAAGGAGTTGCTTACCGGATAGGTATGTTGGCTAGCAAAGTGATGCTAAAGCTCACTAGTCGCATGCGCTAGTCGGATCCTCGAATCACCGAGAGTTTGCGAGGATGTCGACTTCAAGGGGAGTATTTCGCTCGTGCTAGAATTACTCTACATAAACACATTGCTTAGTGATTGCATATTTTCTGTTGTAGATCAATGGCACCACCTGCTCAACCCAACTTTGCATTGAAATCAATTCGAAAAGGATAAACTGAATGGAACAAACTTTACCACCGGTATAGAAATCTGAGAATTGTTCTCAAGCACGATAAAAGGAACATGTTCTAGAGGATCCACTTCCAGAGGAACCCGCCGATAATGCTAGTGCCACAACTAAGAATGCCTACTGTAAACTCGCTGATGAATCAACAGAGATCAGCGTCTGATGTCGGGCTTGTATGGAGCCCGATTTGCAACAAAGATTTCAAAATGTTGAGGCTTACGATATGATCGAGAGTCTCAAGAGCATGTTTCGCATACGTGCTAGGACCGAAGGTTCAACGTCTGCGATCCTTGATGGATTGCAAGTTGAAGGAAGGTGATCCATCGAGCCCACATGTGATCAAGATGATCGGATATGTGCAAGCTTTGGATCGCTTGGGCTTCCCGCCTTGGATGAGCTGGCCATCGATGCTGTTCGGGTTCTCTTCCGCCCAGCTATGGGACCGCCAGATGCGTAGCGCCAGTATTTCAGACCACACACAAACCGTAGAATGCGATTCTATGCATAACTTTGTTTTGCAGGTTTGATGAATAGTATGGCTCATGTGTATGTGATGCATGTGTGTAATTTATACGCGGCTCATGTGTCATGTTTGTCACCGGCAGAGCCAAAGTGCTGTCATTATATTGTATAACGACTTGCGGTCGACTTGTGACTCTATGTAAAATTCATTACTAGTTGTAGTAGTTGGATAATAGAGATCAGGTTACGGCTTACGCCCCGGCGTGACAAACAAGATGGAGTTCGAGATGGTCATCGGAGTCGGAGCCACCTAGAAGAACGCCCATGAAGGAGCCATACTATTTCACAATATGTGTTATATTTGTGATTGTTATGCTTTTTTGTTTCTATGCATGTTAAAATGATAGAATGATCCTCATGAATATCAAGCTTAATTGCCATCCCCGATGTTGCACCTTCGCACGCCAAGTACGCCTAGTAGTGGGCTCATAAAATTGGTGTGCTGCCGGTGTCCTTGAATCAAGGGTTCGTGGTTTGACACGGACATGCACCGCATCAAAGTTAACTTGACAAGGCTATCAAACGGTTTTGGGCCTTGTGGCAAAGAAGGTCGGGAGCCGGGTATGAGATACCTTCCCGATCGGCTGTGAGTCGATAGAGATACGATTAGCAAGGAGTTGCTTACCGGATAGGTATGTTGGCTAGCAAAGTGATGCTAAAGCTCACTAGTCGCATGCGCTAGTCGGATCCCGAATCACCGAGAGTTTGCGAGGATGTCGACTTCAAGGGAGTATTTCGCTCGTGCTAGAATTACTCTACATAAACACATTGCTTAGTGATTGCATATTTTCTGTTGTAGATCAATGGCACCACCTGCTCAACCCAACTTTGCATTGAAATCAATTCGAAAAGGATAAACTGAATGGAACAAACTTTACCACCGGTATAGAAATCTGAGAATTGTTCTCAAGCACGATAAAAGGAACATGTTCTAGAGGATCCACTTCCAGAGGAACCCGCCGATAATGCTAGTGCCACAACTAAGAATGCCTACTGTAAACTCGCTGATGAATCAACAGAGATCACCGTCTGATGTCGGCTTGTATGGAGCCCGATTTGCAACAAAGATTTCAAAATGTTGAGGCTTACGATATGATCGAGAGTCTCAAGAGCATGTTTCGCATACGTGCTAGGACCGAAGGTTCAACGTCTGCGCATCCTTGATGGATTGCAAGTGAAGGAAGGTGATCCATCGAGCCCACATGTGATCAAGATGATCGGATATGTGCAAGCTTTGGATCGCTTGGGCTTCCCGCCTTGGATGAGCTGGCCATCGATGCTGTTCGGTTCTCTTCCGCCAGCTATGGGACCGCCAGATGCGTAGCGCCGTATTTCAGACCACACACAAACCGTAGAATGCGATTCTATGCATAACTTTGTTTTGCAGGTTTGATGAATAGTATGGCTCATGTGTATGTGATGCATGTGTAATTTATACGCGGCTCATGCGTGTCATGTTTGTCACCGGCAGAGCCAAAGTGCTGTCATTATATTGTATAACCACTCATGGTCGACTTGTGACTCTATGTAAAATTCATTACTAGTTGTAGTAGTTGGATAATAGAGATCAGGTTGGCGGCTTACGCCCCGGCGTGACAAACAAGATGGAGTTCGAGATGGTCATCGGAGTCGGAGCCACCTAGAAGAACGCCCATGAAGGAGCCATACTATTTCACAATATGTGTTATATTTGTGATTGTTATGCTTTTTGTTTCTATGCATGTTAAAATGATAGAATGATCCTCATGAATATCAAGCTTAATTGCCATCCCCGATGTTGCACCTTCGCACGCCAAGTACGCCTAGTAGTGGGCTCATAAAATTGGGGTGCTGCTGGGTGTCCTTGAATCAAGGGTTCGTGGTTTGACACGGACATGCATCGCATCAAAGTTAACTTGACAAGGCTATCAAAACGGTTTTGGGCCTTGTGGCAAAGAAGGTCGGGAGCCGGGTATGAGATACCTTCCCGATCGGCTGTGAGTCGATAGAGATACGATTAGCAAGGAGTTGCTTACCGGATAGGTATGTTGGCTAGCAAAGTGATGCTAAAGCTCACTAGTCGCATGCGCTAGTCGGATCCTCGAATCACCGAGAGTTTGCGAGGGATGTCGACTTCAAGGGGAGTATTTCGCTCGTGCTAGAATTACTCTACATAAACACATTGCTTAGTGATTGCATATTTTCTGTTGTAGATCAATGGCACCACCTGCTCAACCCAACTTTGCATTGAAATCAATTCGAAAAGGATAAACTGAATGGAACAAACTTTACCACCGGTATAGAAATCTGAGAATTGTTCTCAAGCACGATAAAAGGAACATGTTCTAGAGGATCCACTTCCAGAGGAACCCGCCGATAATGCTAGTGCCACAACTAAGAATGCCTACTGTAAACTCGCTGATGAATCAACAGAGATCACCGTCTGATGTCGGCTTGTATGGAGCCCGATTTGCAACAGATTTCAAAATGTTGAGGCTTACGATATGATCGAGAGTCTCAAGAGCATGTTTCGCATACGTGCTAGGACCGAAGGTTCAACGTCTGCCATCCTTGATGGATTGCAAGTGAAGGAAGGTGATCCATCGAGCCCACATGTGATCAAGATGATCGGATATGTGCAAGCTTTGGATCGCTTTGGGCTTCCCGCCTTGGATGAGCTGGCATCGATGCTGTTCGGGTTCTTTCCGCCCAGCTATGGGACCGCCAGATGTGAAGCGCCGTATTTTGTGACCACACACAAACCGTAGAATGCGATTCTATGCATAACTT
Source organism: Aegilops longissima (assembly GCA_021605205.1). Taxonomy (NCBI): domain Eukaryota; kingdom Viridiplantae; phylum Streptophyta; class Magnoliopsida; order Poales; family Poaceae; genus Aegilops; species Aegilops longissima. The sequence goes on along the minus strand of CM038678.1, from coordinate 640,912,013 downwards.
TGTTTTGCAGGTTTGATGTGAATAGTATGGCTCATGTGTATGTGATGCATGTGTGTAATTTATACGCGGCTCGCGTGTCATGTTTGTCACCGGCAGAGCCAAAGTGCTGTCATTATATTGTATAACCACTCATGCGGTCGACTTGTGACTCTATGTAAAATTCATTACTAGTTGTAGTAGTTGGATAATAGAGATCAGGTTGGCGGCTTACGCCCCGGCGTGACAAACAAGATGGAGTTCGAGATGGTCATCGGAGTCGGAGCCACCTAGAAGAACGCCCATGAAGGAGCCATACTATTTCACAATATGTGTTATATTTGTGATTGTTATGCTTTTTGTTTCTATGCATGTTAAAATGATAGAATGATCCTCATGAATATCAAGCTTAATTGCCATCCCCGATGTTGCACCTTCGCACGCCAAGTACGCCTAGTAGTGGGCTCATAAAATTGGGGTGCTGCGGGTGTCCTTGAATCAAGGGTTCGTGGTTTGACACGGACATGCACCGCATCAAAGTTAACTTGACAAGGCTATCAAACGGTTTTGGGCCTTGTGGCAAAGAAGGTCGGGAGCCGGGTATGAGATACCTTCCCGATCGGCTGTGAGTCGATAGAGATACGATTAGCAAGGAGTTGCTTACCGGATAGGTATGTTGGCTAGCAAAGTGATGCTAAAGCTCACTAGTCGCATGCGCTAGTCGGATCCTCGAATCACCGAGAGTTTGCGGAGGATGCTGACTTCAAGGGAGTATTTCGCTCAGCTAGAATTACTCTACATAAACACATTGCTTAGTGATTGCATATTTTCTGTTGTAGATCAATGGCACCACCTGCTCAACCCAACTTTGCATTGAAATCAATTCGAAAAGGATAAACTGAATGGAACAAACTTTACCACCGGTATAGAAATCTGAGAATTGTTCTCAAGCACGATAAAAGGAACATGTTCTAGAGGATCCACTTCCAGAGGAACCCGCCGATAATGCTAGTGCCACAACTAAGAATGCCTACTGTAAACTCGCTGATGAATCAACAGAGATCAGCCGTCTGATGTCGGCTTGTATGGAGCCCGATTTGCAACAAAGATTTCAAAATGTTGAGGCTTACGATATGATCGAGAGTCTCAAGAGCATGTTTCGCATACGTGCTAGGACCGAAGGTTCAACGTCTGCGATCCTTGATGGATTGCAAGTTGAAGGAAGGTGATCCATCGAGCCCACATGTGATCAAGATGATCGGATATGTGCAAGCTTTGGATCGCTTGGGCTTCCCGCCTTGGATGAGCTGGCATCGATGCTGTTCGGTTCTCTTCCGCCAGCTATGGGACCGCCAGATGCGTAGCGCCGTATTTCAGACCACACACAAACCGTAGAATGCGATTCTATGCATAACTTTGTTTTGCAGGTTTGATGAATAGTATGGCTCATGTGTATGTGATGCATGTGTGTAATTTATACGGGCTCATGTGTCATGTTTGTCACCGGCAGAGCCAAAGTGCTGTCATTATATTGTATAACGACTCATGGTCGACTTGTGACTCTATGTAAAATTCATTACTAGTTGTAGTAGTTGGATAATAGAGATCAGGTTGGCGGCTTTACGCCCCGCGTGACAAACAAGATGGAGTTCGAGATGGTCATCGGAGTCGGAGCCACCTAGAAGAACGCCCATGAAGGAGCCATACTATTTCACAATATGTGTTATATTTGTGATTGTTATGCTTTTTGTTTCTATGCATGTTAAAATGATAGAATGATCCTCATGAATATCAAGCTTAATTGCCATCCCCGATGTTGCACCTTCGCACGCCAAGTACGCCTAGTAGTGGGCTCATAAAATTGGGTGCTGCCGGGTGTCCTTGAATCAAGGGTTCGTGGTTTGACACGGACATGCATCGCATCAAAGTTAACTTGACAAGGCTATCAAACGGTTTTGGGCCTTGTGGCAAAGAAGGTCGGGAGCCGGGTATGAGATACCTTCCCGATCGGCTGTGAGTCGATAGAGATACGATTAGCAAGGAGTTGCTTACCGGATAGGTATGTTGGCTAGCAAAGTGATGCTAAAGCTCACTAGTCGCATGCGCTAGTCGGATCCTCGAATCACCGAGAGTTTGCGAGGGATGTCGACTTCAAGGGAGTATTTCGCTCGTGCTAGAATTACTCTACATAAACACATTGCTTAGTGATTGCATATTTTCTGTTGTAGATCAATGGCACCACCTGCTCAACCCAACTTTGCATTGAAATCAATTCGAAAAGGATAAACTGAATGGAACAAACTTTACCACCGGTATAGAAATCTGAGAATTGTTCTCAAGCACGATAAAAGGAACATGTTCTAGAGGATCCACTTCCGAGGAACCCGCCGATAATGCTAGTGCCACAACTAAGAATGCCTACTGTAAACTCGCTGATGAATCAACAGAGATCACCGTCTGATGTCGGGCTTGTATGGAGCCCGATTTGCAACAGCATTTCAAAATGTTGAGGCTTACGATATGATCGAGAGTCTCAAGAGCATGTTTCGCATACGTGCTAGGACCGAAGGTTCAACGTCTGCGATCCTTGATGGATTGCAAGTGAAGGAAGGTGATCCATCGAGCCCACATGTGATCAAGATGATCGGATATGTGCAAGCTTTGGATCGCTTGGGCTTCCCGCCTTGGATGAGCTGGCTACCGATGCTGTTCGGGTTCTCTTCCGCCAGCTATGGGACCGCCAGATGCGTAGCGCCGTATTTCAGACCACACACAAACCGTAGAATGCGATTCTATGCATAACTTTGTTTTGCAGGTTTGATGAATAGTATGGCTCATGTGTATGTGATGCATGTGTAATTTATACGCGGCTCATGCGGTCATGTTTGTCACCGGCAGAGCCAAAGTGCTGTCATTATATTGTATAACGACTCGCGTGTCGACTTGTGACTCTATGTAAAATTCATTACTAGTTGTAGTAGTTGGATAATAGAGATCAGGTTGGCGGCTTACGCCCGGCGTGACAAACAAGATGGAGTTCGAGATGGTCATCGGAGTCGGAGCCACCTAGAAGAACGCCCATGAAGGAGCCATACTATTTCACAATATGTGTTATATTTGTGATTGTTATGCTTTTTTGTTTCTATGCATGTTAAAATGATAGAATGATCCTCATGAATATCAAGCTTAATTGCCATCCCCGATGTTGCACCTTCGCACGCCAAGCACGCCTAGTAGTGGGCTCATAAAATTGGGGTGCTGCCGGGTGTCCTTGAATCAAGGGTTCGTGGTTTGACACGGACATGCACCGCATCAAAGTTAACTTGACAAGGCTATCAAAACGGTTTTGGGCCTTGGGCAAAGAAGGTCGGGAGCCGGGTATGAGATACCTTCCCGATCGGCTGTGAGTCGATAGAGATACGATTAGCAAGGAGTTGCTTACCGGATAGGTATGTTGGCTAGCAAAGTGATGCTAAAGCTCACTAGTCGCATGCGCTAGTCGGATCCTCGAATCACCGAGAGTTTGCGAGGGATGTCGACTTCAAGGGAGTATTTCGCTCGTGCTAGAATTACTCTACATAAACACATTGCTTAGTGATTGCATATTTTCTGTTGTAGATCAATGGCACCACCTGCTCAACCCAACTTTGCATTGAAATCAATTCGAAAAGGATAAACTGAATGGAACAAACTTTACCACCGGTATAGAAATCTGAGAATTGTTCTCAAGCACGATAAAAGGAACATGTTCTAGAGGATCCACTTCCAGAGGAACCCGCCGATAATGCTAGTGCCACAACTAAGAATGCCTACTGTAAACTCGCTGATGAATCAACAGAGATCACCGTCTGATGTCGGCTTGTATGGAGCCCGATTTGCAACAAAGATTTCAAAATGTTGAGGCTTACGATATGATCGAGAGTCTCAAGAGCATGTTTCGCATACGTGCTAGGACCGAAGGTTCAACGTCTGCGCATCCTTGATGGATTGCAAGTGAAGGAAGGTGATCCATCGAGCCCACATGTGATCAAGATGATCGGATATGTGCAAGCTTTGGATCGCTTGGGCTTCCCGCCTTGGATGAGCTGGCACGATGCTGTTCGGGTTCTCTTCCGCCAGCTATGGGACCGCCAGATGCGTAGCGCCGCAGTATTTCAGACCGACACACAAACCGTAGAATGCGATTCTATGCATAACTTTGTTTTGCAGGTTTGATGTGAATAGTATGGCTCATGTGTATGTGATGCATGTGTAATTTATACGTGGCTCATGGTCATGTTTGTCACCGGCAGAGCCAAAGTGCTGTCATTATATTGTATAACCACTCGCGGTCGACTTGTGACTCTATGTAAAATTCATTACTAGTTGTAGTAGTTGGATAATAGAGATCAGGTTGGCGGCTTACGCCCCGGCGTGACAAACAAGATGGAGTTCGAGATGGTCATCGGAGTCGGAGCCACCTAGAAGAACGCCCATGAAGGAGCCATACTATTTCACAATATGTGTTATATTTGTGATTGTTATGCTTTTTGTTTCTATGCATGTTAAAATGATAGAATGATCCTCATGAATATCAAGCTTAATTGCCATCCCCGATGTTGCACCTTCGCACGCCAAGTACGCCTAGTAGTGGGCTCATAAAATTGGTGTGCCGGGTGTCCTTGAATCAAGGGTTCGTGGTTTGACACGGACATGCACCGCATCAAAGTTAACTTGACAAGGCTATCAAACGGTTTTGGGCCTTGTGGCAAAGAAGGTCGGGAGCCGGGTATGAGATACCTTCCCGATCGGCTGTGAGTCGATAGAGATACGATTAGCAAGGAGTTGCTTACCGGATAGGTATGTTGGCTAGCAAAGTGATGCTAAAGCTCACTAGTCGCATGCGCTAGTCGGATCCTCAATCACCGAGAGTTTATGGAGGGATGTCGACTTCAAGGGGAGTATTTCGCTCGTGCTAGAATTACTCTACATAAACACATTGCTTAGTGATTGCATATTTTCTGTTGTAGATCAATGGCACCACCTGCTCAACCCAACTTTGCATTGAAATCAATTCGAAAAGGATAAACTGAATGGAACAAACTTTACCACCGGTATAGAAATCTGAGAATTGTTCTCAAGCACGATAAAAGGAACATGTTCTAGAGGATCCACTTCAGAGGAACCCGCCGATAATGCTAGTGCCACAACTAAGAATGCCTACTGTAAACTCGCTGATGAATCAACAGAGATCACCGTCTGATGTCGGGCTTGTATGGAGCCCGATTTGCAACAAAGATTTCAAAATGTTGAGGCTTACGATATGATCGAGAGTCTCAAGAGCATGTTTCGCATACGTGCTAGGACCGAAGGTTCAACGTCTGCGATCCTTGATGGATTGCAAGTGAAGGAAGGTGATCCATCGAGCCCACATGTGATCAAGATGATCGGATATGTGCAAGCTTTGGATCGCTTGGGCTTCCCGCCTTGGATGAGCTGGCACCGATGCTGTTCGGGTTCTCTTCCGCCAGCTATGGGACCGCCAGATGCGTAGCGCCGTATTTCAGACCGACACACAAACCGTAGAATGCGATTCTATGCATAACTTTGTTTTGCAGGTTTGATGAATAGTATGGCTCATGTGTATGTGATGCATGTGTAATTTATACGCGGCTCATGTGGTCATGTTTGTCACCGGCAGAGCCAAAGTGCTGTCATTATATTGTATAACGACCGCGGTCGACTTGTGACTCTATGTAAAATTCATTACTAGTTGTAGTAGTTGGATAATAGAGATCAGGTTGGCGGTTTACGCCCCGGCGTGACAAACAAGATGGAGTTCGAGATGGTCATCGGAGTCGGAGCCACCCTAGAAGAACGCCCATGAAGGAGCCATACTATTTCACAATATGTGTTATATTTGTGATTGTTATGCTTCTTTGTTTCTATGCATGTTAAAATGATAGAATGATCCTCATGAATATCAAGCTTAATTGCCATCCCCGATGTTGCACCTTCGCACGCCAAGTACGCCTAGTAGTGGGCTCATAAAATTGGGTGCTGCGGTGTCCTTGAATCAAGGGTTCGTGGTTTGACACGGACATGCACCGCATCAAAGTTAACTTGACAAGGCTATCAAAACGGTTTTGGGCCTTGTGGCAAAGAAGGTCGGGAGCCGGGTATGAGATACCTTCCCGATCGGCTGTGAGTCGATAGAGATACGATTAGCAAGGAGTTGCTTACCGGATAGGTATGTTGGCTAGCAAAGTGATGCTAAAGCTCACTAGTCGCATGCGCTAGTCGGATCCCGAATCACCGAGAGTTTATGAGGGATGTCGACTTCAAGGGAGTATTTCGCTCGTGCTAGAATTACTCTACATAAACACATTGCTTAGTGATTGCATATTTTCTGTTGTAGATCAATGGCACCACCTGCTCAACCCAACTTTGCATTGAAATCAATTCGAAAAGGATAAACTGAATGGAACAAACTTTACCACCGGTATAGAAATCTGAGAATTGTTCTCAAGCACGATAAAAGGAACATGTTCTAGAGGATCCACTTCCGAGGAACCCGCCGATAATGCTAGTGCCACAACTAAGAATGCCTACTGTAAACTCGCTGATGAATCAACAGAGATCACCGTCTGATGTCTGGCTTGTATGGAGCCCGATTTGCAACAAAGATTTCAAAATGTTGAGGCTTACGATATGATCGAGAGTCTCAAGAGCATGTTTCGCATACGTGCTAGGACCGAAGGTTCAACGTCTGCGATCCTTGATGGATTGCAAGTGAAGGAAGGTGATCCATCGAGCCCACATGTGATCAAGATGATCGGATATGTGCAAGCTTTGGATCGCTTGGGCTTCCCGCCTTGGATGAGCTGGCCATCGATGCTGTTCGGGTTCTCTTCCGCCCAGCTATGGGACCGCCAGATGCGAAGCGCCGTATTTCAGACCACACACAAACCGTAGAATGCGATTCTATGCATAACTTTGTTTTGCAGGTTTGATGAATAGTATGGCTCATGTGTATGTGATGCATGTGTGTAATTTATACGTGGCTCATGTGGTCATGTTTGTCACCGGCAGAGCCAAAGTGCTGTCATTATATTGTATAACGACCATGGGTCGACTTGTGACTCTATGTAAAATTCATTACTAGTTGTAGTAGTTGGATAATAGAGATCAGGTTGGCGGCTTACGCCCCGGCGTGACAAACAAGATGGAGTTCGAGATGGTCATCGGAGTCGGAGCCGACCTAGAAGAACGCCCATGAAGGAGCCATACTATTTCACAATATGTGTTATATTTGTGATTGTTATGCTTTTTGTTTCTATGCATGTTAAAATGATAGAATGATCCTCATGAATATCAAGCTTAATTGCCATCCCCGATGTTGCACCTTCGCACGCCAAGTACGCCTAGTAGTGGGCTCATAAAATTGGGTGCTGCTGGGTGTCCTTGAATCAAGGGTTCGTGGTTTGACACGGACATGCACCGCATCAAAGTTAACTTGACAAGGCTATCAAACGGTTTTGGGCCTTGTGGCAAAGAAGGTCGGGAGCCGGGTATGAGATACCTTCCCGATCGGCTGTGAGTCGATAGAGATACGATTAGCAAGGAGTTGCTTACCGGATAGGTATGTTGGCTAGCAAAGATGCTAAAGCTCACTAGTCGCATGCGCTAGTCGGATCCTCGAATCACCGAGAGTTTGCGGAGGATGCCGACTTCAAGGGAGTATTTCGCTCGTGCTAGAATTACTCTACATAAACACATTGCTTAGTGATTGCATATTTTCTGTTGTAGATCAATGGCACCACCTGCTCAACCCAACTTTGCATTGAAATCAATTCGAAAAGGATAAACTGAATGGAACAAACTTTACCACCGGTATAGAAATCTGAGAATTGTTCTCAAGCACGATAAAAGGAACATGTTCTAGAGGATCCACTTCCAGAGGAACCTGCCGATAATGCTAGTGCCACAACTAAGAATGCCTACTGTAAACTCGCTGATGAATCAACAGAGATCAGCCGTCTGATGTCGGCTTGTATGGAGCCCGATTTGCAACAGATTTCAAAATGTTGAGGCTTACGATATGATCGAGAGTCTCAAGAGCATGTTTCGCATACGTGCTAGGACCGAAGGTTCAACGTCTGCATCCTTGATGGATTGCAAGTGAAGGAAGGTGATCCATCGAGCCCACATGTGATCAAGATGATCGGATATGTGCAAGCTTTGGATCGCTTGGGCTTCCCGCCTTGGATGAGCTGGCCATCGATGCTGTTCGGGTTCTCTTCCGCCCAGCTATGGGACCGCCAGATGCGTAGCGCCGTATTTTTCAGACCGACACACAAACCGTAGAATGCGATTCTATGCATAACTTTGTTTTGCAGGTTTGATGAATAGTATGGCTCATGTGTATGTGATGCATGTGTGTAATTTATACGTGGCTCATGCGGTCATGTTTGTCACCGGCAGAGCCAAAGTGCTGTCATTATATTGTATAACGACTCATGCGGTCGACTTGTGACTCTATGTAAAATTCATTACTAGTTGTAGTAGTTGGATAATAGAGATCAGGTTGGCGGCTTACGCCCCGGCGTGACAAACAAGATGGAGTTCGAGATGGTCATCGGAGTCGGAGCCACCTAGAAGAACGCCCATGAAGGAGCCATACTATTTCACAATATGTGTTATATTTGTGATTGTTATGCTTTTTGTTTCTATGCATGTTAAAATGATAGAATGATCCTCATGAATATCAAGCTTAATTGCCATCCCCGATGTTGCACCTTCGCACGCCAAGCACGCCTAGTAGTGGGCTCATAAAATTGGTGCTGCCGGGTGTCCTTGAATCAAGGGTTCGTGGTTTGACACGGACATGCACCGCATCAAAGTTAACTTGACAAGGCTATCAAAACGGTTTTGGGCCTTGTGCAAAGAAGGTCGGGAGCCGGGTATGAGATACCTTCCCGATCGATGTGAGTCGATAGAGATACGATTAGCAAGGAGTTGCTTACCGGATAGGTATGTTGGCTAGCAAAGTGATGCTAAAGCTCACTAGTCGCATGCGCTAGTCGGATCCTCGAATCACCGAGAGTTTGCGAGGATGCCGACTTCAAGGGAGTATTTCGCTCAAGCTAGAATTACTCTACATAAACACATTGCTTAGTGATTGCATATTTTCTGTTGTAGATCAATGGCACCACCTGCTCAACCCAACTTTGCATTGAAATCAATTCGAAAAGGATAAACTGAATGGAACAAACTTTACCACCGGTATAGAAATCTGAGAATTGTTCTCAAGCACGATAAAAGGAACATGTTCTAGAGGATCCACTTCCGAGGAACCCGCCGATAATGCTAGTGCCACAACTAAGAATGCCTACTGTAAACTCGCTGATGAATCAACAGAGATCACCGTCTGATGTCGGCTTGTATGGAGCCCGATTTGCAACAAAGATTTCAAAATGTTGAGGCTTACGATATGATCGAGAGTCTCAAGAGCATGTTTCGCATACGTGCTAGGACCGAAGGTTCAACGTCTGCGATCCTTGATGGATTGCAAGTTGAAGGAAGGTGATCCATCGAGCCCACATGTGATCAAGATGATCGGATATGTGCAAGCTTTGGATCGCTTGGGCTTCCCGCCTTGGATGAGCTGGCCATCGATGCTGTTCGGGTTCTCTTCCGCCAGCTATGGGACCGCCAGATGCGAGCGCCGTATATTTCAGACCGACACACAAACCGTAGAATGCGATTCTATGCATAACTTTGTTTTGCAGGTTTGATGAATAGTATGGCTCATGTGTATGTGATGCATGTGTGTAATTTATACGCGGCTCATGCGTGTCATGTTTGTCACCGCAGAGCCAAAGTGCTGTCATTATATTGTATAACGACTCGCGGTTTACTTGTGACTCTATGTAAAATTCATTACTAGTTGTAGTAGTTGGATAATAGAGATCAGGTTGGCGGCTTACGCCCCGGCGTGACAAACAAGATGGAGTTCGAGATGGTCATCGGAGTCGGAGCCACCTAGAAGAACGCCCATGAAGGAGCCATACTATTTCACAATATGTGTTATATTTGTGATTGTTATGCTTTTTTGTTTCTATGCATGTTAAAATGATAGAATGATCCTCATGAATATCAAGCTTAATTGCCATCCCCGATGTTGCACCTTCGCACGCCAAGTACGCCTAGTAGTGGGCTCATAAAATTGGGGTGCTGCTGGGTGTCCTTGAATCAAGGGTTCGTGGTTTGACACGGACATGCACCGCATCAAAGTTAACTTGACAAGGCTATCAAAACGGTTTTGGGCCTTGTGGCAAAGAAGGTCGGGAGCCGGGTATGAGATACCTTCCCGATCGGCTGTGAGTCGATAGAGATACGATTAGCAAGGAGTTGCTTACCGGATAGGTATGTTGGCTAGCAAAGTGATGCTAAAGCTCACTAGTCGCATGCGCTAGTCGGATCCTCGAATCACCGAGAGTTTGCGAGGATGCCGACTTCAAGGGAGTATTTCGCTCGTGCTAGAATTACTCTACATAAACACATTGCTTAGTGATTGCATATTTTCTGTTGTAGATCAATGGCACCACCTGCTCAACCCAACTTTGCATTGAAATCAATTCGAAAAGGATAAACTGAATGGAACAAACTTTACCACCGGTATAGAAATCTGAGAATTGTTCTCAAGCACGATAAAAGGAACATGTTCTAGAGGATCCACTTCCAGAGGAACCCGCCGATAATGCTAGTGCCACAACTAAGAATGCCTACTGTAAACTCGCTGATGAATCAACAGAGATCAGCCGTCTGATGTCTGGCTTGTATGGAGCCCGATTTGCAACAAAGATTTCAAAATGTTGAGGCTTACGATATGATCGAGAGTCTCAAGAGCATGTTTCGCATACGTGCTAGGACCGAAGGTTCAACGTCTGCGATCCTTGATGGATTGCAAGTGAAGGAAGGTGATCCATCGAGCCCACATGTGATCAAGATGATCGGATATGTGCAAGCTTTGGATCGCTTGGGCTTCCCGCCTTGGATGAGCTGGCATCGATGCTGTTCGGGTTCTCTTCCGCCAGCTATGGGACCGCCAGATGCGTAGCGCCGTATTTCAGACCACACACAAACCGTAGAATGCGATTCTATGCATAACTTTGTTTTGCAGGTTTGATGAATAGTATGGCTCATGTGTATGTGATGTGTGTAATTTATACGTGGCTCATGTGTCATGTTTGTCACCGGCAGAGCCAAAGTGCTGTCATTATATTGTATAACGACTCATGTGTCGACTTGTGACTCTATGTAAAATTCATTACTAGTTGTAGTAGTTGGATAATAGAGATCAGGTTGGCGGCTTACGCCCCGGCGTGACAAACAAGATGGAGTTCGAGATGGTCATCGGAGTCGGAGCCACCTAGAAGAACGCCCATGAAGGAGCCATACTATTTCACAATATGTGTTATATTTGTGATTGTTATGCTTCTTTGTTTCTATGCATGTTAAAATGATAGAATGATCCTCATGAATATCAAGCTTAATTGCCATCCCCGATGTTGCACCTTCGCACGCCAAGTACGCCTAGTAGTGGGCTCATAAAATTGGGTGCCGCTGGTGTCCTTGAATCAAGGGTTCGTGGTTTGACACGGACATGCACCGCATCAAAGTTAACTTGACAAGGCTATCAAAACGGTTTTGGGCCTTGTGGCAAAGAAGGTCGGGAGCCGGGTATGAGATACCTTCCCGATCGGCTGTGAGTCGATAGAGATACGATTAGCAAGGAGTTGCTTACCGGATAGGTATGTTGGCTAGCAAAGTGATGCTAAAGCTCACTAGTCGCATGCGCTAGTCGGATCCTGAATCACCGAGAGTTTGCGAGGATGCTGACTTCAGGGGAGTATTTCGCTCGTGCTAGAATTACTCTACATAAACACATTGCTTAGTGATTGCATATTTTCTGTTGTAGATCAATGGCACCACCTGCTCAACCCAACTTTGCATTGAAATCAATTCGAAAAGGATAAACTGAATGGAACAAACTTTACCACCGGTATAGAAATCTGAGAATTGTTCTCAAGCACGATAAAAGGAACATGTTCTAGAGGATCCACTTCAGAGGAACCCGCCGATAATGCTAGTGCCACAACTAAGAATGCCTACTGTAAACTCGCTGATGAATCAACAGAGATCACCGTCTGATGTCGGCTTGTATGGAGCCCGATTTGCAACAGATTTCAAAATGTTGAGGCTTACGATATGATCGAGAGTCTCAAGAGCATGTTTCGCATACGTGCTAGGACCGAAGGTTCAACGTCTGCGATCCTTGATGGATTGCAAGCTGAAGGAAGGTGATCCATCGAGCCCACATGTGATCAAGATGATCGGATATGTGCAAGCTTTGGATCGCTTGGGCTTCCCGCCTTGGATGAGCTGGCACCGATGCTGTTCGGGTTCTCTTCCGCCAGCTATGGGACCCAGAGGTGGCTATCAAGATTTCGTGACTTTTACCGACGACTTGAGTAGATATGGATATATCTATTTGATGAGGCACAAGTCGGAGACTTTGAAAAGTTCAGAGTTTCGTAACGAGGTTGAGAATCAGCTCGCAAGACTATAAAGCTTCGCGATCCGATCGTGGAGGTGAGTACATGAGCCAGAGTTCGATGATCATCTCAAAATTCGAGGTATAGTACTCAGCTCACACTCCGGCACGCCATGAGAAATGGCGGTCGTAACGGAGGAATAGGACTTTGTTGGACATGGTCCGTCTATGATGAGCAAATCGGATTTACCTTGTCATTTTGGGGATACGCCTAGAAACCGCAGCTTACACTTAATAGGGTACCATCAAAACTGTGAGACAAAACACCGTGATGAGATGTGGACCGGAAGAGTCCCGCTTGTCTTTTCTAAAGATTTGGGGTTGTGAAGCATTTGTCGTTTAATTTATGTCGACAAGCTTACACCCAAGTCGGATAAATGCATATTCGTGGATACCCGAGGGAAACCTTGGGATATAGCTTCTACAACCGGAAGAGAACAAAGTGTTTGTTGTTAGAACGGGTTTTCCTTGAGAAAGAGTTTCTCACGGGAGGCTAGTGGAGGACGGTTCGACTCAAGAAATTCGAGGACCACTCGTGGATGGCTCGCTAGTGATGAGATCATACCGATTCAATCAGGAACCTGAGTGGAAGCGCACCGAACCACGGTTGTCGGAAAGATTGCGCAGAGTGCGCTGATGTATTGTTGCTAGAAAGCGACGAGCCGCCACGATGCATGCGAAGCGATGGTGAGCCCAGATTCGAGGCATGGCCGAGGCCATGAGATCCGAAAGTTAAAGTCCATGGATGAGAATCAAATCGACTTGGTTGATCCGCCACCGGCGAATCGCCATTGGTTGCAAATGGATCTTTAAGAAGAAAACCGGGATGGAAATGTTCAGATCCACAAAGCTCGCTTGTCGCTAAAGGTTATGGACAAGTTCAAGGAATTGACTACGACGAGACTTACTCGCCGGTAGCGATGCTGAAATCGGTGAGGATCATATTAGCTATAGCTGCATATTTCGATTACTAGATATGGCGATGGATGTCAAGACGGCTTTCCTTCACGGAAATTTAACCGAGGACGGTATATGATACAGCCCGAGGGTTTTTTCGATCCGACTAGCACTAGTAAGGTATGCAAGCTCAAGAGATCCATTTATGGGTTGAAGCAAGCATCTCGAGTTGGAACATTCGCTTTGATGAGGTCGCCATCGGTCTCGGTTTCATCAAAAGTTAAGAGGACTCTTGTTTATACAAGAAGTTAAGGGAGCTCGATAGTGTTTTTGATCTTGTATGTGGATGACATACTACTGATCGGAAATAATGTTTCATGTTAAACTCGGTCAAGGGATCATTGAATGGCAAGTTTTCGGCGAAGGACCTTGGTGAGGTAGTCTATATTTTAGGCATTAAGATCTATAGAGATAGATCGAGGAGGCTGCTCGGCTTAAGCCGAGCACGACATAGATAAAGTGTTGAAGCGGTTCAACATGAGTGAGGCGAAGAAAGGGTTCTTGCCGCCTCACATGGTATAAGGCTAAGCGAGACTCGAGTCCTTCGACATCCGATGAGCGGCAGATGAGTAGGATTCCGATGCCTCAAAGAATCGGATCCATCATGTATGCCATGATATGTACAAGGCCTGATGTTGCTTTTGCAATAAGCCTAACAAGTAGATACCAGGCCAACCTGTGAGAGTCACGGGCAGCGTAAAGACTATTTTGAAGTACCAAAAGGACTAAAGAGATGTTCCTAGTTTATGGAGGTGAGGAAGAGCTCGTAAGGGGTTACGCCGATGCTAGTTTCCAAACCGATGAGATGATTGTCATCACAACCGGATTCGTACGCCCTGAACGGAGGGAGGAGCAAAGAGTTAGACTGCCCCTGTCCGGATGAGTTCCAAGCAGGATACGGTATTTATTCTACCACGTGTTTAATACTAACCTATCCGTGTCTATATAAACCGAGGGTTTTAGTTCAGAGGATTGTGGCTCAAGACCTTCAAGGTGGAGCCAAAGATGATCGGGGGCAACAAGAGTGCGGAGGGGCCGCATAAGCAAATGTGCTGATGCTCCATGGCCCGAGGGCTCTTTTCAAGAGGAGCTTGGTTAGGCAACGGGAGGTTTTATGTCACCACTCCCCGGCACCAAATGGGCGGCGCCCCGCCTTTCGCCAGTCCACCACAGCCGGGCAAGCGCCATGGGTCAACAAGGGCTCGACTGGGGCCGCCCAAGGACGCTCCTTGCTGCAGGTCAGATTCGAGACCTCCACGAGAGGAGATCAATCTGCTGCGTGGCGCAGTTATGTTGATCCGACGCCGCCATGCAAACGCGGGCCTCCTGTGGGAATTAACCGAGGGACCACGAGCCTCCAAAATTTTATGGGCACGACACCCGGGAGATGTATAAACTGTTCTTCAGATCACAAGAAAAGTGTCCGGACCGATCGAGGACGCAGGACTAAGCTGCAATCGCCGTATACTCAAGTAAGTAGTCCCAGAATCGAAAAATTGTTCATTCATTTATCATATATATATGCCCTTTAAAGGAGCCGCTTCTTGAATAGGGAGGATAGCCAAGGCAAAGTTAATAAGGTGTCCGCCCCTCCCAGAGACCACGCCGGATCCCATGCTGGCTAAGATGTTGAAGGTCCGCCTTTGAAGAATGCGAGGGGGGAGCGTAGCAATCGCCTAAGGAGGCTATCAAGGAAGGAGGGATTAAAAGTCCCGCCTTCCGAGGAGAGAAGAGGACCGCTCGAAGATCCGGAGGTCAAGGCCTCAAAGAAGGGAAAGGAATTGCCGAGAGTCCGCACTGGAAGTAACCCAGCCGCACTATTTCAAGGATCAGCCTCCAACAGCCGTAAGTGAAAAGAAGGGGTCTTGTGAATAAGGAACATCCTCGATTATTTATGAAGATAACCAAAATTGTACCTTGTAGTTCGGATCTCAGCCCTTCTCAGCAGCTCGCCTTCGGGATCTTCATCCGAGATGATGGAGAGCGAGCCCACCGGGCCGCACTCATGCGAGGCGACGATCCCGAGGTGTCGCCACGAGGGTTCCTCAAGTTCGGCGAGGCTAAAGGCCGCCAAGTGTAAAGCAGGAGTCAAGGATCTGCCGTGGCGGGTTATTCGTAAGATCACCGTGCTCTAATGGGTACGTGATTGAAAGGATTGCATATTGCGGCTTGTGAAGCTGCAAAGGAAGGTGTTTGATCCGCAAATGATGTACCTTCCGACAGTTATGCATATAGAATGCGCCAGATAGATAGTAGTTTCGAGACTCTCAGATGTTGTCAAAAACAAAGATACCGAGGATCAAAATCGCAGTTATAACATATCGCCGCCTAAACAGTGGCGAGGCCCGTGGTTAGCCGATCGATGAATATGCCAACTAAACGGCACTTGACGAGGCGGATGCGACATCACGCCGGTAATAAACGGTCCTGGATTTAATCGCAAGGTATGCGACCTCGCCGGACACCGGTAAGGAGCTTGACGCCCATGTTCACTATTTGTATGCTTAATGCGATGGGCCGCTGTGGAGGAGCTTCGCTGAACTCCCCGAGCAAAAAGCAAGCGTAAATAGTAATGCGCCGCTTAAGGCGCGGCCAAGAGCTAGAAGTCAACGGGCTGCTCATCGCCGGTTAAAGAGGAAATGGCCGATATGGCCGTAAAGTTGAAGAATGCTGCCGATCGCCGAGGTTCTCTAAAAGAACGCCAAGCGGAGCAAGAGGGCCGAAAAGGCCACCGCCAATCCAAGAATGCCCATTCGGCTGAGAGCTGCCAAGGAGGAGCTGAGTCGCCGGGCAATTATGCTGAAACCGTCACCGCGGAGGAAATATACGGATCCAAAGTATGCTCAATTGGACGAAGGTGGAGTTCGAGGATGCTTATCGACTTAGCGGTGAGCGCCGGACGCGTTGAGCACTTCCGAGGCAGAAGGGGCACGGGAAGAGCTATTGGTCGAATTCCATAGTCCGAAAGGCTCTTCTTCCGCTGACCGATCGGTTGCCAAAGCAGTAATCGGATGAGTTCCAAGCAGGATACGGTGGTTTATTCTACCACGAAGTTTAATACATTGCGCTTGTGAAGCAGCCTTTGCGCGGTATCAGACGACGCCATGAGGCGGTCGGGGTATTGAGGGAGCGCGATGGCTCGCCCCAGTCAAGACATACCGGGCATGAATGCCACCGACGCTGCATCTCAAGATTCGACAAAATGAGTACCGCCGAGCACTACTTTGAGGAAGTCTCGCTTGCCTTGCTTAATAGAGACGAAAGGTTAGAAGGATATTATGTTTAATACATTGTGCTTGGTGAAAACAATGTTTCAATATAATGTAAGAGCTTTTATACTTGTGCGCTCAAGTAGTAGACTCCCCTCATCCGATATGTATATGTATATATAACTTGAAAGATGGCAGTCCTGGCTTCAGCCCCCATGCACATAGTGCGGGGTGTTTGCAAGAAGGCTTTTGCACACTTAATCCAACGCCTTGGTCCTGTTAAGGAGGTAGCGAAAACCAGGCAACCGGACTATAATGCTTTATCACTTTCACTTAGCCATAGGAGTTCGAGGGTGGCACTATAGCCTCGGGGCACCGCACTCAATTCAAAAGGGGATGTGCTCGATCAAACCGTCCTTCGTTAATGCGAGGAATTCTAAACATTCCGATGAGTCATCGAGTGGTTGACCAGTCTCGCTATATCATGACACCAGCCGCTTTCATCGAGGTGCTCGCCACCAACGGGCACAATCGCAGAGTTCTCCCGATGCCATTATGTATAAACGGAACGTAAGGTAGCAAAACACAGAGCCGGCAAACCCAACATTTGACCAAAGACATGATTCGGAGCTGATGCATATAAGGCCTAATCGAGACGCCGAATACTCCCTAAGGTATTCGGTCTTTATAAAGACGGCAGAATAATGCCCTAAGCCTCGGTGTCCAGTACGCCAGAAAATTTTAAAGCGCCAATGCAAAACACCAGCCTCCACGGTTATAGTAAGAAGCCGAGGGATGTATATCAACAAGAGACAAAAAAAGGTTTACGCAGGTCTTAATCAAAAGAACTTGCAACGGTCCTCATCGCACGCTCGCGGTCTCCGCTGCAGCCGATCTCGACGGTGTATCACGTTGTTCATCTCAGAAAAGAGAGGAACTTAGTTTAAAATAAAAAATCGTGAAAGATGTACTTTATATTAAATAAACAGAGTACGATTCAAGAAGTGAATAAAATTGAGCTTTATTGTCTCATATGCTATGCATGCAGCCCCTGTATGGGGTATGTCGCTAGTAGGCGCCTGACTTGCCTAGCCGTGTCCGGTTTGAATGACCTATTTTGTGGTTCTTTAACGGAGCCGGATTGGTGGGGCTGTCAAGGCAGTCCCACGCTCTTCCGTGCTCAAGTAACACTTAATACCCTTTCAATGAGATGACGCCGCTGGACCGCATTTTCTGGATGATCTGGTATTATGTTAAAGTGGGCGAAAGTCATCCCCAATAGTGCTTGATGGCTACTTTAAATGGGGCGATGGAAGATCAACTTGCAAAGGAAGGTGTTTGATCCAACACAACTTCTAGCAGTATGGAGCCCGTATAATGGGCATATGGGCCTCGCATTACTCCTTTAAAGGAGGTGTTGCTACGGTGAATTTTGGTTGGTCTATCCTCATCTCATGGATTGTGTCTTGATATATCAGGTTTATGTCACTACCACCATCCATGAGGACGGTGTAAATTAGAATCCATTATAGGATCCAATATCAAGGCAGTCCATCTCGCTCCCGACTTCCTAATAGTCCCGATGGTCGAAGGTGATTGGTTTGACAACCAGGTTGGTACTCCGCTAGTAGTTTGTGCGCGCGATTCTAGTGGGTGCCGCTTGTTTTTCCCTTTGATCACGTGGAAGTAAGTTTATGCTTTAACCACTTGTGGGAAATTCTTTTTGTTTTTCGCTCGCCAGGTGCTCGCCATCATCTTCACTTGGTGTGTCGAGCCCCTTGTGTTCGACGCTGAGTCCACGGACTATTTGAAACCCAACAACTCAGGTATGGTTTGTGCTCCCGAGTACTGTGGATTTGACATATCTTGTCCAAGATTTTGTTTGCTGGATAGCTCATCGCTAGTGTCCTTGAGGGGCATTTTTTATTGTTCTGCCGTGAGCTTTTGAATCGCATCGATCGCCGCGCTTTTTGGACCGTTTCTTCTTAATCCGCGCTGGTCCTTGTTGCGCCTGGTTTCATTTCCATCCCTGATTTCGATGTACTTGGGTCGCCAGGCCGTGATCTTGCTAGCTAGCTATCCTCTCCGCTGCAAAAGCGGTCATGAGGCTTGTTAATGCGCCATTTGTCACATCCCGTATAGACCATGCATTAGAGTGTGCATCATGTTTAAATTTCATCTGAATTTGAAATGGGAAAGCAGGAAACCCTGCACACCCCTTAAAACAACTAGGGTTTTACTAAAATTTAATTCAATGAATCCAAATGCCCTTCAAAAATGCTCATCCTCTTTGTTTGGGTTTAAGATCCATGTCAAAGAAGGTGGAACATCTTCTAGGTCACCCAAGGGTTCTAAATTTAATTCACAAAATTTGAAATGGGCATTTTAAATTATGAAAATATTTTATGTTCAAAATTGTTAAACTAAATGTTTCATGTTGGGAATATTCCCACTCGTGAAACTGTTGACCTTTATTGTCGGATGATCTGGTATTTTTAAAAACCCCAAACAGAGTTGCAAAAGAAAAAAGATAAAAAATGGGAAAACCTCATTCGTCCAAGACTGCCCACCGCTGCCCAGCCTCAAAGAGCCGTCACAGCCAATGAGCTGCTTGGTTCGGCCAGTAGGCAGGTTGGTGCCGGGTCTGAGCAGGGCGCCACGCATTGGCCAGCCGCCTGCCTCACCTCGCTACCGCCACTGGGATCACCCACGCCTCCCCGACCTCCTGCATACCCCATTCTTCCCCCTCTCTCTCTCGCCGGCCGACCGCCACGCCATCACCGACACGCCATCACGACGCCTGGTGCTCCCCGGCCCACGGACTCACCGCCATGTCTGCCGCCCACAAGACCTGCTACTCCTAGCCTAGTCCCTCGCCCAAGACCCCGAGGCCACATTCACCTCGCCCGAGTCCAAGGTCGCCGAGATCCCCATCGCCGCCACGCGACCCGCCCGCCCCCGACGAAGCTTCCGCAGGTTCACCGTGAACCTAGCTACCTCTATCCTCTCCGTTTTCCTCTTGCACCACAATGAGCAACCGACGATCGTCAACTCATCATTGCCGCGGCCACGATTTAGCCCGCCACCTTTTTGGCCGCACTACTGTCCATCACACTCACCACTTCCAACGAGGCTAACTGCACTCCCCGTTCTCGCCGAGGCCGCTAACCTAACCTGCCGGTCGAGCCGCCGCCGCCACTGTCAGCCGCTACCACTCCGCCACCCCAACCTAACTAACCTCACCGACACCGCGGCTCACCTCTAGCTACCCGAGATGCTCCTCCGCTCCATTTGGAGCCCGAACGCAATGCACTTGCCCGCTGTTCTGGGCCTCGCCGGGCTAGACGCCGTGAGTTGACCTCACCAGGCCCGCTGACCTCTCGGGTCGATGACAGGACCCCTCCACTATCTAATTAGGATTAGTTTTAATTAAAACTAATCGCTTAACTAATCCTGACATGGTCCCATGGGTCAGCTTGACCCGGACGACTTCTGACCTCGACGCCATGTCGAATTTTGCCGACGATTAATCCAAATTCGGAATTATTTTTATATACTAAAATCCAGAATATAATTCAAATTTCAAATGCTTATAACTTTTATTCTATAACTCCAAATGCAAAGATTTATATATGAAAATTATCGAAAATACACTCTATCCATTGGTACAGGTTTCATGCATGTTAAAACAAGTTAACTATGCTGAATAACCAGATTAAGATTTTGCACCATTAGGATTAACTCACATGATCTATCATTAGAACCTTTGGTCTAAAATGAGATCATCCTCGTCTTTTCAACTTGCATTAGGCCAACACACATTCATCTTGCTATGTCATAGCATGCATCATATTGTTGCATATTGGTTGTATGTTTATTTTGGTGTTTTCATGATAGGTTCTCGCTTCAAGATAACCTCGATAACCCATCTCAAGGGCGCTTCTCACCTGCCCATCAGCAAGCACCATTGAACATTCCGATACAAACCCATGTTCTCGCTTCGCTTCTCATTTTACTGCATTAAGACAACGCTGATTCAATCGCTGTGTGCTACGTAGTTGAACCCACTTCCTTTGCATGACTCATATTGCACAAGAATTCAGATGAAACCCACTAGTATGTGTAGGAGTTGATTGAGCCATGTTTGTGATTCCTACCATGCTATGCTTGCTATGCTTAGAGTTGTGTCGTGTCCGCTCATCGATGATGAACTGGAGGAAAGGTTGTGTTGGTTCGAGAGTAAGTGTTGAATACGATTTGTAAAGGTATCGAGAGGCCATGTAGGAGTACATGGTGGGTTGTTTCATTGAAGTCTAACTTAAGAACCGAGATCTGTTTGTGATCCATGAACTAGCTACTACCACACATTGGGCTCCAAACCAATGGACTCTCGCTTCTTAACCACCCCTGCTCATAGTCCCGAGTTGCAAGTAGTTTCTGTGTTTAATGTAACAGACGCACGCTGACCTTAGGGTGGGTTGGTTATGTAGGCACCGTGGGTCTGTGTACCGAAAGCCCGCTTTATTCTCGAACCTGCACACATCGCTCGGCTGTGGGAAACTCGCCGACTCTCGCGGATGGAACCCGAATAGGCGATAACCGACTAGGGACTTGTGTGTAGGGTCGTGCCGACACCCACGCTGGGCTTCCGCTGAAGGTTGTTTAGCATGTCGGTAAACGGCATTTATAAGTGGTGAGAGCGTAGAAGAAGTATTTCGCAGGGTTAAATATGATCTATTCGAATAGCCGTCCACGAGAAGGACTTCGTTACCTATATCAGTTCATAGACAAGTAAATGGATACTACTAAAAGCCTCAAGATAGTGAGTATCGGATGGTCCTCTCGGGATGACGAGAGGATCCACTGTGAGTATTGTGATGGTGATTAGTGGACTCGTGGTACAAAAAATGCTTTTACAAAGTGTGTCACGAGATAGCTTAGCCAAGAGTCAAAGCTGGCTTGTCGATTTAACTCCACTTCCTTCCTTGAGAATGTGCATGTATGATAGGATTCGGTGGAAGACTTGTCGAAAGTACTTTGTACCATGTTTGCTTAATCAATATTTTCGTGAGGACTATACTACCCTCCGACGGATTCTATGTAGATGTTGACTTCGACGAGTAAGCTAGCCACCCTGTGGCATCTAAGACTTGTGAAGGGCCATGTAGATAGAGAGGCTCCAAAAGCTTTCTTCTTTCTAGAGTCTGCACTCAGACTACTTTGCTCCGCATGTGCTTGTATGATTGTATGATTGAGTTGGGTCATGGACCCCTACCTGTATGACTATATGTATGGCTCCTGAGCCTCTTAAATAAAGTACTTGAGTTGTAGAGTTTTGTTGTGATGCCTTGTTGTATTTACTCATATCCGCATTTTCTGGATGATCTTGGTATTCTCCTTCGGGAAATGTGATACTTGAGTCCCGCCAGCCTGCTACAGCCCGGATACCGAGTCTCATAGCCTGCACAGCCTGTGTTCATACGCTGATGACCATATGCTCGAGGGTGTCATGTATGCCTGTCCCAGGTTAGTGCCGCTTTGGTTCACGATCAGCCATGTCGGCCCGGTTCTTGTCATGTGGATGCTAGCGACACTATCATATACGTGAGCCAAAAGACGTAAACGGTCCCGGCCATGGTAAGGCGACACCAGGGGAATACCGCGGAGGCCGCAAAGTGATGAGGTGTTACCAAGTAGGTGATGTGACTTGGGATCGGGTCCCGACAAAGGCATCAGAGGGCTGCCTCAGGTCCGCTGCCAAACTGGTCAATGAGTCTAGAAATGCTTTAGTTATATGTAGGGAATTGATTGTGGAGGAAACGAAGACTTTATTCTTTACCTTATGCCCTCCGATCTCAGTCATCCTCTTCATTCAACGGGTTTAGGACTAGGCCTCTTTCTCTATCGTGTTCACGTTACTATCCGTAGTACCTTGTAGGATTGTTTGTTACATCCTCGCCAAAGGTTACTAAATGTTAGTGTGCTACTACTTGAACCGTAACCTTGATATGATGTTGTTGAGTGGTTTTGCAAATCTGATTTTGAATGTCTCAAATTTGATTTGAGCATTTACGTATGTTATGCGCCCGATTTTCCTAGGAATTTAATGCCTTTGCATTATACAGCCAGATGTAATAACCCGCCTCGTAATCTAGTGGTTCACTCGACGCATCACGATGTGCGGTCACACGGCCATGTTGGTTAGGTGATGATTGAGGCTATCGATGGTATCCTCGAATATACCACGAGGAGCGTCAGTGGATTTCAATCAAAGCCAATACCTATGCACGGTCCGGATTTATCCATCCTACCCCGGAGCTACCGAGCCACTTCACTGCTCCGGCTGAATCACTATTGGAATGTCCGTATAAGATGCAGCCTATTCCATGATGACTATTATTCGCCAGATGCTTTGAGCAACATCGATTCGCTTATATGCCAAGATCCTTCCCGGGGCGCATGGCTACCTTCTGGCTTGTACAAAGGATGCATCCCATGAGGACTCACCTCCGCATCAATGAAGTTGCGGAGGACAAGGACCGTGAGAACCGGCCTGGCGTATGGAGCCGCTAATTGCTCCACCACCTGGCTACCCTCGACTAGGTTTGCACCGCTGCAAGCCGGATGTATGGACATGAGAGATTTGTACCTGTAAGGGCGAAGTTTGCCGGACTTCATGGTGAGCGTGAGGTTGGAGGCATCACCTCCTGGGCCTCTTCTCGCCACCCTTTGTGGGTCCACGCACCATCCGAGTCCTTATGGTCCACAGCCCCACAGATTGTCTGTTCCTGCATTTACCATGTTCCACTTCTGTGTCCTGGTGATTTCTATGAGGACTACCAGATGCCCGAGATAGTAGTAGTATTGTTAGTATGGTATTAGTTGTGTTTCCATTGCCCTCGCGTGACTCGTGGAATACGCATTTGTGTGTATCATTCCTAAGTGTAAAAAATAATGTATAGAAGGAATGCTTCCATGAGATGTAACGCCTTCCTTATAGTTGTACTGTCAGTTTGTACTAAACTATGAATGGTGTGATCTGGTATATATATATATGGCAGTTATATTACCATGTCAGGCTTATGAACACCTTGCATTCCATACCGTCCATTACCTTCCGCACTTCTTGTTAGCAATTCCCAGCCCGTGAAACTGTTGACCTTTATTGTGATAATTCTGGTTCCATAGCACAAGCCAAGGAGCCGAGGAATCACCACAACCGCCATCTTTATTGAGTGATGTCGAAGCGTAATCAATAAGCGCGAAACCAACCGCTTATTGGAGCGTATTGAACAAAACACAGCCCGCCACCAAGAAACGATGGGGTTTCACTCAATGACTTCGCAAGCTTTATCCTCCAAAGTTCAAATGTTCCACGAGCCACTTGACGCCATGATTGGCTCCGCAGATTCATCACAAGCCGCGCTCCATCCATGTGTCCGAGGTCGACAGTTACTTTGCCGCTTACCATCCGGAAGGCCTCGCCACCGTGGGAAAACTATGAGGCGCGTCCGCCGACAAGTTACAACTTGGGATGAATTAGGTCGCCCCGCGAGCACCATATTCCGTAGGACTTATGGACCGCAAACGAGGTTCTAGCCACCCAAGGCCATTGAACGTGGATGCCTACGTACTGCGGAATTCGGGAGGTTAGCACGTTATGCCCAAGAAGTGTCTACCGATGCTAAGAAGGTGCCAGGTTCCGTAGGGACTTAGCCCAGAGTTACGCAGATCTCCGCCTCGCATGAATGTACTCTTCTCTAAGCTAGTCAATAAGGCTATCAGCTTTAGACCGGGCAGATCGATTTCGAGGTTTCACGCAGCACATCCGTGATTCGATCATCATCCGCTCTCTGTTCCTTGCGCCGTTTGGGTTCCTACTGCTCTACCACCTGTACACCCCGAGGCCATCCTTCGAGGCGCCGCCCCAACCAGCCGTATTTTCCACCCAAGACATATGGAGGTCCAATCGCTAATGTGGCCCCACTGCCAAATGTGATCACCGTTTCAAATGTGAGAGACGGGCCACTATATTCGAGAGTGTCCCTGCAACAACCCCAATCAAGCCGAAAGTCTGGTCGCGGAAGCAAAGAGAAAGGTTCCTATGCTGCCCGCCACACCGCCGTGGCCATGTCAACTATGTCTCGCCAAGAAACCTATGAGGATCCTAACGTCGCCCTCGCACGCTTGTTAATTGCCATCCCGCAATCGTTTTTTGATACCGAGCATCTCATTCATTTATTTCAGAGCTATGCTCGCTTGCACAACACCACATTCGTGACATGCCTACTCCATGGAAATCCAAACTCCCGGTTCTAGATGGCAAAACCTCAGGATAAGTGGGAATGAAATTCTGTCCATTGCATTAGTTTTCTTGCATCCCTAATAGCTCTCAAGTCCGGACATAAACATCATCTTGGTATGGACCGGATGTCACCCATTATGCCAAGATTGATTGCTCAACTAGAACCGCTCAACTCATCTATCCGGGCAAAAAAAGGATGTTTTAACCCAGTGTCTAAGCGCCATTTTACTTTAAATGCCAACCTCTTCCGTATCTCAAGATATTCCGTAGTCCGTGATTTCCCGATGTCTTCCTCGAAGAACTGCCAGTGTTCCACCGACAGGATGTCGAGTTCGTATAGATCTTATTCTAACCGCCCCAATCTTCTAGAAGACCTTATAAGATGGCACCCTAGAACTAGCTGAACTTAAGAAACAACTCGATGAGTCCTGCAAAAGGGTTTCATCCGGCCCTAGTTCATCTCCATGGGCTTGCCTCCTCTTCGCTGAAGAAGAAGGATGGCACGGATCGATGGTTGTAGATTACCGAATTCAATTTGGTCACTATCAAGAATCAGCATCCGCCCTCAGATCAACGACTGATGATCACCGCCGGATCCCGGGCCTTTCTCCAAGATGGATTTGAGGTTGGGCTACCATCAAATCAAAATCAGGAACGGACATACCCAAAACGGCTTTTGTCACCGTTATGGCCAATACGAAAGTACCTGCCATGTCGGATTAACCAATGCACACACTTTCTCTCGTTGATGAACTCAATCTTCATGGAGTACTTGGATAAATTCGCCGTGGTATACCATGATATACCATCTACCCAAGAATGAGGAAGAACATGCCAACATCTAAGGCTAGTATTGATGAAACTTCGAGAGCACCGCCTTTATGCCAAATTCTCCAAGTAGACTCGTTACCGTGATGACTATTCAGGACATGTAATTTCTGGTAAGGGTATTGTGTCAATCCCAGCGAAGTTCGAGCCGCCCTGATTGGACTCCACCGAATCAAGCAAGTTCGAGTTTCGGTTACGGCTATTGCCGCCGGGCTTTCGAGAGTTTTCTAAAAACTCTAACCAACTCCTCAAGAAAGATAAGAAGTTCGAGGACGCCATATGATCAGCTTCGTGAACCGAAGACGCCTGACATCCGCTCCTGCATTTATACCACCAGATTTTCAAAGGACTTTATCATCTACGCGACGGCGGATGACTACTAGTTGCATACTCATGCAAGATCGCCATGTGATTGCCTACGACGCGAAGGCCGCGGCCCACATGAGGATAACTATCCCACACATTTATCTAGAGCTTGCCGCCGTGGTCCATGCACTCAAACCTCGAGACATTTTCCGGTAATCGCTATGAAATCTACAATCCATCACCAAAGTCGAAATATATCTTTACCCAACCGGATTTGAATCTGCAAAGACGCTAGTCGAGTTGATTACAGATTTCACTTAGAATATCCTACACCCCGGCAAAGCTAATGTCATATGACGACTAAGTCGCAAATTCATCAGAATAATTTGATGTTACAACAAGGTCAACCAATTCTCCACGAGGAATTTCGGGTCGACATATAGACCGGAAATATCACCGATACGAAAGATCGTAAAGAATGGTGATGTTTCTCCATTGATGAACAAGGTGTCGGTTCTTTGGAGACCGCCTAGTGGTTCCTAAGGCGCAACCGAGGCGTATGATCCTTAAGGAAGCTCATGACTCTCTCCTCACCATTCATCCCGGTAGTATAAAATGTATCAAGATCTACGCCAGAGGTTTGGTGGACTAGGATGAAGAGAGAAATCGTCAATACATTGCTAATCGCGATTGTCGCGAAAGTTAAAGCGGAGCATCAACGGCCTGGTCAGTACCTTCAACCTTTGGAAATTCCTGAATGGAAATGGATAAATTGGTATGGATTTCATTACCGCATAGACCGGAAATATCACCTGATATTAAAGATCGTAAAGAATGGTGATGTAGAGTTATGCAAGATTCACACGGATGCAAATGTTGCGCATCCGCTGACTAAGCCGCTCCACAACCCAAGCATGAGGGGCACGTTAGAGCTAAGGGCATTCTTCGTTCATTTGATTGACTTAGTGCAAGTGGAGATCTTGGAGATATGCCCTAGAGGCAATCATGTATGATGATATTTCCTATGTGTTTATGAATAAAGATAGTCCTGGACATTATCAATGATGTGTATCGCTAAGCACGTGACTTGTTTGTGGGACTACACATTGTATGATGACTGTCCTAAAAGGTCCCTAGTCTAAAGGGCTGTGGACGCGCAAATGACTAGACTCAGCATATACACACGGTCGGCGGCTCGGTCTCACTAGCCATGGAGCATTGGATGCTAACCGATAATATGGACTTGAAAGGTCTGGTCGGATTCGACATAGTCGGATCCGAAGTCGAGATAAGGTCCGAGCCTGGACAGACTCCAACTATGAGACGCAATGATATGTCATCTGTGAGTCTCTAGTACAACATAACTTCTATGTCCTAAGACCTGAGCTGACGATGTACTTAGATGGTGATAGACTTGCTTTGGGTCACCAAACGCTACTCCGTGGATCGGGTAGTTACAAAGGTAGGTTTCGGTTTGTCCAATCCCATGTCATGAGACATGGTCGAGCAAGATGGGATTTGCCCTCCGATCGAGAGATATACTCGGGCCCTCGTGGTGATCTCAATTGGAACAGCATGGTTACGACAAGGATTATGAGATAATCCGATTGTGGTCGGTATCATCGAACGAGAAAGAGGTCGGCTAGCACAAGGATGACAGTCTCGCTTAAGCCCGACAACATATATCGGTGGCAAAAGGAATGGAAGTATGATGTACAATGTTCGCTTAACCAGCTTCATCGCCTGCTGGTGGTCGACACGCCTTGCTAGAGGCCGATACCAACCGCATGTGCCTCGGAGGTGCTTCGAATCGTGACCAAGCCGCTTTGAACCTAAGGGGTCGCAAGGCTTAAGGGAAGGAACCACGAGGTCGGCGAGGACACCGGGTCGGATGTGATCCGAACTAGACTAGGAACGTGACTGAGTAGACTTTTGCTTTAGGGTCCGTGGCGAGGCCCAAGTGTTAAGCCCGCGACGGACGCCTATATAAAGTGGAGGTGCACCACCAGATATGTGAGATTGCTTTGGCCTCGTGGAGGCGATCGCTTCGCCTCGTGGAGGTAGATCGCTTCGCCTCTCGAGCCACCTCCACTTGCCGCCGATCGTGGTGATCGGATTCAGCAGTCCGCCGCCGGTGTTCCTCTCCCGCACGCTGGATACCGTTAGAGGCGGTGCACTTGCGCCATTCGCTAACTCGTACGGGATCGGATGACCGACCGCCGAGGGAGATCGAACGAGGAGGAGACGATTCAACGTGGACGCCGCTGCCCAACTCTTCTTCCATTGCACGACACCGCTGGCCTAGTGGTAACGAATCGTGATCCATCTCCGTAGCATGTTCCCCGGATGTTCGCAGAGAGAATTTTTAATTTGCAATGACGACCTCACCAGAGAACCCAACAAAGCGATTCTATATGCATAACTGTCGTAAGGTACATCATTTTTAGGCGATCTCAAACCTCGCCAGAAACTTCGGCGGTTTACGTAATCCGCCTCGCCGATGTAATTCTTCAATCACCGCATCGATTAGAGCACGATGATCTTCTCGAGATAGTCTGAAAGCAGATCCTTCAGCTCGACCGATCAAGACGCTTGCTGGCGCTGACCTTCCACCTGCCGGATTTGGGAAATAAAGGGTTGGGTACTTCCCAGCACGACTCTCCGACGAAGATTTCTTTCCTCTTCGAGGCCTTGACCTCCGGATCTTCCGCCAAGCTGTCCTCTTCTCTCCTTGGAGGGTGGGACTTTTGATCCTCCTTCTCAAAGGCCTCCTTCGAGGAGGCAGTTTGCTTCCCTCGCCCCCTTCGCTTTTAAAAGGCGCCTCCCAACATCTTGGTCAAGATGGGATCCGCGTGGTCTCTCGAGGGGAGCCGACACCTTATCAACTTTGCCTTCGCTATCCACTTGCTCAAGAAACAGCTCCTTTAAGGGCAAGTTTATTTATAAATGAACGGACGGCCTATCCGGCATGTGACTACTTACTTGAGTATCCGGCATTGCAGCTTAGTCCTCAGATCCTCGGCCAGTCCGACACTTCTTGTGATCCAAGAACAGTTTGTACATCTCCACGGGCGCCGTCAGACTATAAAATGTTGAGAGCTCGTGGTCCCTCCGGATTAAATTCCCACATTTGACGGAGGGGGCGACGCTTGCAAGGCGTAAGGCGCCAATCAACATGACCTGGCAGGCCATGATCAGATTGATCTCTTTCTCGGAGGTCTCAATACGCCCCCGCAATGTAGGAACGCCTTGGACGGCCCCCGCCGAGCCCCTTGTTGGCCCATGACGCCACCATCAGAGGACTGAAGGAAGGCGGAAGCGCCACCCATTTGGTGCCCCCGAGCGGTAATATAAAACCACCTCAAGGCTACAAACCAAGATCCTCTTGAAAAGAGCCTCGGCCAACGGAGCATCAAAGACACTTACTTATGACCGCCCAAGACTCGCTTGTTGCCCTCGATCATCTTCGCCCACCTTGAAGGTCTTGATCCATAATCCAAGTGAGGGGTAATATGGAGGAAGGCCTCACATAACGACAATGAATGACGAGATATGGAGGATGGACTCGGATTCAAGTCATGGAAATCCAGCCCATAATAAAACATGAGCCCCTCGCACAAAGGGATCCGCTGGAAGCCTAAACCTCAAGGAAGTGTGACACGAACACCACGCCTCGCCGGGCTCGGGAGTGGGAATGACCTGCCCGGAGTAGGCAACCTATGCTAAATCTCACCGGTTAGATACACGGCGCTCCTCAGCTTTTTGCACATCTTCTTCGTGATGGAAGAAGACATCCATCGTCCGTCGGGTCGGAGCCGACATCGTCAAGGTCCGAAGCGCCTAAATCTGAAGCTTTGGGTGTTAGAACTCGGCCGAGGCTAACTCGATGGAGGAGTGAAAAAGAAGAGGGCCTTGGTCTCATTATAAAGAGGTTGAATACCAAGAGCCTCCCTGTGGACATTAGGACTCGCCGATAGAGGAGGCGGCTAACGGGCACGGTTGGGTTACCTACGTCCGTATTTGATGAGAATCCTGATCAAGGGCGCGATTCACGCTTTGATAAAGACGCGGAAGGAAACCGCTCGCTAAACGCGCGCTTAAGGTGGAACAGAAAAACGATTAGTATAAAGGCTTGGTCGTGGTGTGATGTCACGCCACGGAATACATCAGCAGATCTCAGGCAAGAATTATTCTCTCACGGTGGTATGTGGAACTTGTTTTGCAGTAGCCGACACTATCCTTGTGTTCAAAATCTTCTATGAAGTATTCGAGGAGGAACCCGCCTTTGCAATGCCGGAAGACAATATGCGCCGCCGACTCTTCGCCATTGAAGCTCGGTTCAGTGGGCTACCGAGGGAGTCCCGACTACGGGGTGTCCGGATAGCCGAACTATCATCTTTGGCCGACTCCAAGACTATGAAGATACAAGATTGAAGACTTGCCCCGTGTCCGGATGGGACTTTCCTTGGCGTGGAAGGCAAGCTTGGCGATACGGATATGTAGATCTCCTACCATCAGAATCGACTCTGTAATCCTAACCTATCCGTGTCTATATAAACCGGAGGGTTTTAGTTCCAGAGGATTGTGGCTCAAGACCTTCAAGGTGGAGCCAAAGATGATCGGGGGCAACAAGCAGTAGTGGAGGGGCCGCCATAAGCAAATGTGCTGATGCTCCATGGCCCGAGGGCTCTTTTTCAAGAGGAGCTTGGTTTCAGGCAACGGGAGTGGTTTTATGTCACCACTCCCCGGGGCACCAAATGGGCGGCGGCCCCGCCTCGCCAGTCCACCACAGCGGGCTGGCGCCATGGGTCAACAAGGGCTCGACTGGGGCCGCCCAAGGACGCTCCCTGCTGCAGGGTCAGATTCGAGACCTCCACGAGAGGGAGATCAATCTGGCTATGTGTGGCGCAGGTTATGTTGATCCGACGCCAACATGCAAACGTGGGCCTCTCTACTGTGGGAATTATCCGGAGGGACCACGAAGCTCCAAAATTTTATGGGCACGACACCTGTGGAGATGTATAAACTGTTCTTCAGATCACAAGAAAAGTGTCCGACTCGACCGAGGACGCAGGACTAAGCTGCAATCGCCCAGATACTCAAGTAAGTAGTCCCAGAATCGGAAAAATTGTTCATTCATTTATCATATATATATGCCCTTTAAAGGAGCCGCTTTGAATAGGGAGTGGATAGCCAAGGCAAAGTTAATAAGGTGTCCGGCTCCTCCCAGACCACGCCGATCCCATGCTGGCTAAGATGTTGAAGGCCGCGCCTTTGAAGAATGCGAAGGGGGAGCGAAGCAACCGCCCTACTAAGGAGGCTATCAAGGAAGGAGGGATTAAAAGTCCCGCCTTCCGAGGAGAGAAGAGGACCGCTTCGAAGATCCGGAGGTCAAGGCCTCAAAGAAGGGAAAGGAATTCGCCGAGAGTCCGCACTGGAAGTAACCCAGCCGCACTATTTCCCAAGGGGATCAGCCTCCAATGAGCCGTGAAGTGAAAAGAAGGGGTCTTGTGAATAAGGAACATCCCTCAGATTTATTTATGAAGATAACCAAAATTGTACCTTGTAGTTCGGATCTCAGCCTCTTCTCCAGAAGCTCGCCTTCGGGGATCTTTCATCCCGAGATGATGGAGAGCGAGACGCCCACCGGGCCGCACCTCATGCGAGGCGGACGATCCCGAGGTGTCGCCACGAGGGTTCCCCAAGTTCGCGCGAGGCCGGAAGGTCCGCCGCCAAGTGGTGTGCGGTCGGAGGAGCTGAAGGATCCGCCGGTGAGCGGTTATTCGTAAGATCACCGCGGTTTCAATGGGTACGGTGATTGAAAGTGATTGCATCCGCCGAGAGCGGATTGTATGAAGCCGCTGGCTTTATCGACGGGGTTTGAGGTACGCAAATGATGTACCTTCTGGACAGCTTATGCATATAGAATGCGCCTCAGAGCAGATAGTAGTTTTCGAGACTCGGTATGTTGTCAAAAATTGACAAAGATACCGAGGATCAAAATCGCAGTTATAACATATCGCCGCCCTAAACAGGTGGCGTAGGCGTCCGTGGTTAGGCCGATCGATGAATATGTCGAATAAAACGGCACTTGACGAGGCGGATGCGACATCACGCTGGTAAATAAACGGTTCCGATTTAATCGCAAGGTATGCGACGCCCTCGCGCTGACACCGGTAAGGGAGCTTGACGCCCATGTCTTCATTATTTGTATGCTTAATGCGATGGTGCCGCTGCCGGAGGAGCTTCGCGGAACTCCCCGAGCGTAAAGAGCAAGCTTTAAATAGTAATGCGGCCGCTTAGGGCGGTCAAGAGCTAGAAGTCGAACGGCTGCTCACCGCCGGGTTAAAGAGGAAATGGCCGATATGGCCGTAAAGTTGAAGAATGGTGCCGATCGCCGTGAGGTTCTCAAAAGAACGCCAAGGAGCAAGAGGGCTCGAAAAGGCCACCGCCAATCCAAGAATGCCCATTCGGCTTTGAGAGCTGCCAAGGAGGAGCTGAGTCAGCCGGGCAATTATGGCTGGAAACCGCTTTCAGCCGCGGAGGAAATATACGGATCCAAAGTATGCTCAATTGGACGGTTGTGGAGTTCGGAGGATGCTTATTCGACTTAGCGGTGAGCGCCGCGACGACAAGTTGAGCACTTCCGAGGCCGGCGGGCATGTAGGAAGAGCTATATTGGTCGCAATTCCATAGTCCGGAAAGCGCCTTCCTCACCTGACCGATCGGTTGGCCGAATGGGCCGAGCTGAATCGATTATCCGGACTTGCCATGCAAGCATGTCATGATCTCATTTGTGGCTCAGCGGACTCCCAACCAAGAGTTATATTGGTTTAGTGCAGTTCCTTGGTGCGCGGTATCACAGACGACGCCATGAGGCGGTCGGGTGTATTGAGGGAGCGCGGATGGCTTCGCCCGAGTCAAGACATACCGGTGATATGAATGCCACCGACGTTGCATCTCAAGATTCGACAGAAGTAAGTACCGCCGAGCACTACTTTGAGGAAGTCCTCGTCGCGCCGCTTAATAGAGACGAAAAGTTAGAAGGATATTATGTTTAAATGACATGTATGTTTGGTGAAAACAATGTTTCAATATAATGTAAGAGCTTTTATACTTGTGCGCTCAAGTAGTAGACTACCCCTCAGGCGCCGTAGATATGTATATGTATATATAACTTGAAAGATGGCAGTCCTGGCTTCACCCCCATGCACATAGTGCGGGGGTTTGCTAAGAAGGCGCCTTGCACACTTAATCCAACGCCTTGGTCCTGTTAAGGAGGTGGTAGCGTAGCAACCCAGGCAACCGGACTATAATGCTTTATCACTTTCACTTAGCCATAGGAGTTCGAGGGTGGGGCTACTATATTTCCCACCGGGCACTCGTGACTTCCAAAAGGTGAGCAATGTGCCCGATCGAAACCGTCCTTCGTTAATGCGGAGGAATTCTAAACATTCCGATGAGTCATCGAGTGGTTGACCAGTCTCGCTATATCATGACAGCCAGCCTTTGCTTTCATCGAGGTGCTCGCCACCGTAACCGGGCACAATCGCAGAGTTCTCCCGATGCCGCTAAGAGCCGATAAAACGGAACGTAAGGTAGCAAAACACAGTGAGCCGGGCAAACCCAACATTTGACCAAAGACATGATTCGAGCTGATGCATATAAGGCCTAATCTCGAGACGCCGAATACTCCTAAGGTATTCGGTCTTTATAAAGACGGGTGAATAATGCCCTAAGCCCCGGTGTCCGTGCACAAGAAAATTCTCGTGCGCCAATGCCAAAACACCAGCCTCCTCCACGGTTATAGTAAGAAGCCGAGGGATGTATATCAACAAGAGACAAGAAAAAGGTTTACGCAGGTCTTAATCAAAAGAATCTTGCAACGGGTCCTCATCGCACGCCTCGCGCGCCGTGTTCCGCAGCCGTGATCCTCGACGGGTGTATCACGTTGTTCATCTCAGAAAAGAGAGGAACTTAGTTAAAAAGAAAAAATCGTGTGAAAGATGTACTTTATATTAAATAAACAGAGTACGATTCAAGAAGTGAATAAAATTGAGCTTTATTGTCTCTGCTATACATGCATGCAGCCTCAGTATGGGGTGGCGTCCATAGGCGCCGGACTCGCCTAGCCGTGTCCGGGTTTGAATGACCTATTCAGGTTCTTTTACTAACGGAGCGGATTGGTGGGGCTGTCAAGGCAGTCCCACGCTTCTTCCGTGCTCAAGTAACACTTAATACTCCCTTTCAATGAGATGACGCCTGCGGACCGGGCATTTTAAGTGTGAGATGTGTAATGCGGTATTGCGTTAAAGTGGGCGAAAGCTTCGCCATTCCCAATAGTGCTTGATGGCTACTTTAAATGGGGCGACATGGAAGATCAACTTCGCGACGGAAGTTGTCGGATGAACCAACACAACTTCTAGCAGATGGAGCCCGCATAATGGGCATATGGCCTCGCATTACTCCTTTAAAGGAGGTGTTGCTACGGTGAATTTTGGTTGGTTCATCCCCATCCTCTGCGGATTGTGTCTTGATATATCAGGTTTATGTCACTACCACCATCCATGAGGACGGTGTAAATTAGAACTGTCGATTATAGGATCCAATATCAAGGCAGTCCATCCTCGTCCGGATACTTCCTAATAGTCCTCGATGGTCGGGTGATTGGTTTGACAACCGTGTTGGTACCGCCAGGGTAGTTTGTGCGCGCGCATTCTAGTGGGTGCCGCCTTGTTTTTCCCTTTGATCACGTGAAGTAAGTTTACTGCTTTAACCACTTGTGGGAAATTCTTTGTTTTTTCGGGCTCGCTTCAGGTGCTCGCCATCATCTTCACTTGGTGTGTCGAGCCCCTTGTGTTCGACGCTGAGTCTGTGACTATTTGAAAACCCAACAATCTTGTGGGTATGGTTTGCTGTTCTCCCGAGTACTGTGGATTTGACATATCTTGTCCAAGATTTTGTTTTGTGGATAGCTCATCGCTAGTGTCCTTGAGGGGCATTTTTTATTGTTCTGCCGTGAGCTTTTGAATCGGCATCGACCGCCGCGCTTTTTTGGACCGTTTCTCTAATCCGGCCGGTCCTTGTTGCGCCGGGGGTTTCCATTTCCATCCCTCGATTTCGATGTACTTGGGTCGCGGTGTCGAGATCTTGCTAGCCAGCTATCCTCTCTCCGCTAAAAGCGGTCATGAGGCTTGTTAACGCGCCATTTGTCACATCCCGTATAGACCATGCATTAGAGTGTGCATCATGTTTAAATTTCATCTGAATTTGAAATGGGGAAAGCAGGAAACCCTAACACACCCTTAAAACAACTAGGGTTTTACTAAAATTTAATTCAATGAATCAAATGCCCTTCAAAATGCTCATCCTCTTTGTTTGGGCTTAAGATCCATGTCAAAGAAGGTGGAACATCTTCTAGGTCACCCAAGGGTTCTAAATTTAATTCACAAAATTCTGAAATGGGCATTTTAAATTATGAAAATATTTTAAGTGTTCAAAATTGTTAAACTAAAATGTTTCATGTTGGGAATATTCCAACTAGTGACCTGTGAGCATTTTGGTAATTTTGAAAGTGTTTTGGTATTTTAAAAACCCCAAACAGAGTTGCATAAATAGAAAAAGATAAAAATGGGAAAACCCACTACCTGCCAGCCACCACCCACCCGCTCCAGCCTCAAAGAGCCGGCCAACAGCTGTTTGGCTCCACCAGTGTGTAGGTGTTGGTCGTCGGCAAGAGCTAGGCGCGCCACGCCAGCCGGCCTCCGCCTCACCCCTCGCTCAGCCACTGGACGACCCACGCCGCTGCCTCCCCGACCTCCTGCATACACCCCATTCTTCCCTGCCTCTTCTCTCGCCGACCTGGCCGACGCCACCGCCGACACGCCACCATTTCGACGCCAGGTTCTCCGCCGTCCACGCACTCACCGCCATGTCCGCCGCCTCCGCCGCACCAGCTACTCCCCAGCCAGCCAGTCCCTCGCCCCAAGACCCCCGAGGCTACCATTCCACCTCGCCCGAGTCCAAGGTCGCCGAGATCCCCATCGCCGCCACCAGATCAGTCCGCCCCGACCCCTGACGAAGCTTCCGCAGGTTCACCGTGAACCTAGCTACCTCTATCCTCTCCGCTCTTCTTCCTCTTGCACCACAATGAAAGCAACCGACGATCGCTCGAATCACACGCCCGGGCGCCGCCAGCCGCCGACGAGCCTCCTGGCCACCTTGGCCCGCACCACTATGTCCATCACACTCACCACTCTCCAACGAGGCTAACCGCACTCCCCGTGCCTCGCCGAGGCCGCTAACCCCTAACCTGGCCGGTGGCCGAGCCCTGTCGCCGCCTCGATCGTCACGGCCGCCCACTCCGCCACCCCTAACCTAACTAACTCCCACTGCACACCATGGCTCACCTCTAGCTACCCGTAGATGCCTCGCTGCTCCATTTGGAGCCCGAACGTAAATGCACTTGTTCGGTCAGGCTCGGGCTCGCCGGCTGCTAGACGCCTATGAGTTGACCTCACCAGGCCCCTGTTGACCTCCCGGTCGGCGATGTGGACCTCTCCAACTACTCTAATTAGGATTAGTTTTAATTAAAACTAATCAGTTAAACTAACCCGACATGCGGGTCCCATCGGGTCAGCTTGACCTGACGACTCCTTCTGCTGACCCCGACGCCATGTTGACTCATGCCGACGCAAGATTAATTCAAATTCTGGAATTATTTTTATATACTAAAATCCGTAATATAATTCAAATTTCAAATGCTTATAACTTTTATTCTATAACTCCAAATGCAAAGATTTATATATGAAAATTATCAGAAAAATACACTCTATCCATTGGTACAGGTTTCATGCATGTTAAAACAAGTTAACTATGCTGAATAACCAGATTAAGATTTTGCACCATTAGGACTAACTCACATGATCTATCATTTGAACCTTGGTTCAAATGAGATCATCCCCTCGCCCTTTCAACTTGCATTAGGCCAACACACATTCATCTTGCCATGTCATAGCATGCATCATATTGTTGCATATTGGTTGTATGTTTATTTTGGTGTGTTTTCATGATAGGTTCTCGCTCAAGATAACCTCGATAACCCATCTCAAGGGCGCCTTCACCCCAGGCCCATCAAAGCAATTCATTGAACATTCCGATATAAACCCATGTTCTCGCTTCGCTCTCATTTTACTGCATTAAGACAACGCTGATTCAACCTGCTGTGTGTACGGTAGTTGAACCCACTTCCTTTGCATGAGACTCACATTGCCACAAGAATCAGATGAAACCCACTAGTATGTGTAGGAGTTGATTGAGCCATGTTTGTGATTCCTACCATGCTATGCTTGCTATGCTTAGAGTTGTGTCAGTCCGCTCATCGGGATGATGAACCGGAGTGAAAGGTTGTGTTGGTTCGAGAGTGTAAGTGTTGAACACGATTTGGTAAAGGTATCGATGAGAGGCCATGTAGGAGTACATGGTGGGTTGTTTCATTGAAGCCGAACTTAAGAACCGAGATCTGTGTTTGTGATCCATGAACTAGCTACTACCACACATTGGGCCCAAACCAATGGACCCTCTCGCTTCTTAACCACCCCTGCTCATAGTCCGGAGTTGCAAGTAGTTTCGGTGTTTGTAGATGTCAAATGCACGCAACGCTGACCTTAGGGGTGGGTTGTGTTGGGTAGGCACCGGGTCGGTGTACCGAAAGTGCCCGCTTGGTATCTCGAACCCCGCACACATCGCTCGGGCTGTATGGGGAAACCTCGCCGGACTCTCGCGGATGGAACCCGAATAGGCTATAACCTCGACTAGGGACTTGTGTGTTTAGGTAGGCTGGTACGACACCCACGCTGGGCTTCCGCTGAAGGTTGCTTAGTACATGTCGGTAAACGCATTTATAAGTGGTGAGAGCGCAGGTGAAGAAGCTATACCCCTCGCAGGTTAAATATGATCTATTCGAATAGCCGTGTCCACGGAGAAGGACTTCGGTTACCTATATCAGTTCATAGACAAGTAAATGGATACTACTAAAAGCCTCAAGATAGTGTGAGTATCGATGGGATGGCCTCTCGGGATGACGAGAGAGGATCCACGGAGTATTGTGATGGTGATTAGTGGACTCGTAATACACAAAATGCTTTACAAAGTGTGTGTCACGAGATAGCTTAGCCAAGAGTCAAAGCTGGTTTGCTGCATTTAACTCCACTTCCTTCCTTGAGAATGTGCATGTATGATAGGATTCTGTGGTAAGACTTTACGAGTACTTTTGTACTCATGTTTGCTTAATCAATATTTTCAGAGGACTATACTACACCTCCCGACGGATTCTATGTAGATGTTGACTTCGATTTAGTAAGCTAGCCACCTGTGTATGCATCTAAGACTTGTGAAGGGCCATGTAGATAGAAAGGTCTCCAACAAGCTTTCTTTCTTTCTAGAGTCCTGCACTCAGCACTACTTTGCTTCCGCATGTGCTTGTATGATTGTATGATTTGAGTGTTGGGTCATGTGACCCCTACCTGTATGACTATGTTATGTATGGCCTCCTCGAGCCTCTTAAATAAAGTACTTGAGTTGTAGAGTTTTGTTGTGATGCCTTGTTGTATTTACTCATATCGGGCATATTATGGTATGATTGAAATGTTTGGTATGAGTGGGATCCCACAATCTAGTTGTTTATCCTTGGCAGCCTCTCATATGGGGAAATGTGTCTTGTGCTTCGAGCGATAGTAGTCCGCTCACACTCTGTTCAACGGAGTCCTCGCTAGCCCAAAGACTACTGCTGGGACACTTGATCGCCAAGATGTGATTCATTTCGCCTTATGTCTGTCTCCTTCGGGAAATGTCACGGTGATACTTGAGTCCTCGCTTAGCCTCGCTACAGTTCGGGATACCGAGTCCTCATAGCCTACATGTTTCCCAGGTTCATACGCTGATGACCGACATGCTCAAGGTGTTTCATGTATGCCTGTCCCCATAGGTTAGTGCCGCTTGGTTCACGCCAGCCATGTCGGCCCGGTTCTTTGTCATGTGGATGCTAGCGACACTATCATATACGTGAGCCAAAAGACGCAAACGGTCCCGGCTATGGTAAGGCGACAATTCATGGGAATACCGTGCGTGAGGCCGCAAAGTGATATGAGGTGTTACCACCAGGTCGATGTGACTTGGAATCGGGGTCCGGCTGCAGCATCGAAAGCAGGCTGCCCAGAGGTCCGCAAAGCCAAACTGGTCGGGTTGAGTCTAGAAATGTTTTAGTTATATGTAGGGGAATTGATTGTGAGGGGAACGTAAGGCTTTTTTACTCCTTTACCTTATGCCCTCCGATCTGAGTCATCCTCTTCTCATTCAACGTGGGTTTAGGACTAGGCCTTTCTTCTATCAGTTCACGGTTACTATCCGTAGTACCTTGTAGGATTGTTTGTTACATCCTCGCCTGTTGTTACTAAATGTTAGTGTGCTACTACTTGAACCGTAACCTTGATATGATGTTGTTGAGTGGTTTTGCAAATCTGATTTTGAATGTCTCAAATTTGATTTGAGCATTTGCAGATGTTATGCTGCCTGATTTTCCCTAGGAATTCTAATGCTCTTTGCATTATGGCTGTGCTTTCAGATGGCCACCCGCCTCGTAAATTAGTGGTTCGCCTCGACTCTCAGACGATCGATGTGCGGTCACACGGCCATGTTGGTTAGGGTGATGATTGAGGCTGGTTATCGATGGTATCCCGAATATACCGTCCGAGGAGCGCGCTCAGTGGATTTCAATCAAAGCCAATACCTATGCACGGTCCCGATTTATCCATCCTACCCGGAGCTATCGAGCCACTTCACTGCTCCTATGGGCTCGAATCACTATTGGAATGTCCGTATAAGATGCAGCCTATTCCATGATGACTATTATTCGGCCAGACTGCTTTGCGAGCAGCACCGACTTCCGCTTATATGCCAAGATCCTTCCGGGGCGCATGGCTACCTTCGTGGCTTGTACAAAGGATGCATCCCATGAGGACTCACCCTGCACTCACTCAATGAAGTTGCCGGAGGACAAGGACCGTGAGAACCGGCCTTGCGTATGGAGCTGCTTAATGCCTGCTCCTGACCACCGGGCTACCCCGACTAGGTTTGCACCTGCCGCGTGCCGGATGTATGGACATGAGAGATTTGTACCCCTGCGGGGGCGTAGTTTTTTGGACTTCATGGAGGGGCGGAGGTTGGAGGCATCACCTCCTCGTGGCCCTTCTCGCCACCCTTTGTGGGTCCACGCACCACATCCGAGTCCTTATGGTCCACAGCCCCACAGATTGTCTGCTCCTCGCACGCACCATGTTCCACTTCTGTGTCCTGGGTGGTGATTTCTATGAGGACTACTATGGAGCTGCCTCGAGATAGTAGTAGTATTGTTAGTATGGTACTAGTTGTGTTTCCACCGCCCCGCTGTGACTCGTGGAATACTACTTGGTGTGTATCATTCCTAAGTGTAGAAAATAATGTATAGAAGTTGGAATGCTTCCATGAGATGTAACGCCTTTCCTTATAGTTGTACTCGTCAGTTTGTACTAAACTATGAATGGTGTGTATGACCGCTGGTATATATATATATGGCAGTTATATTACCATGTCATACTGGATGAACACTTTTGCATTCCATACTGTCCATTACCTTCCGCACTTCTTTAGTTAATTTCTGCCATCCTGGTTTAAACTTTTGTTTTGTCTCCCGTGATGGTCAACACTGGAATTCTCCCGCTGTTCCAGCAGCAGGGAGAGGCGCAGCAGCCGTAAATGTGAATCGCCGCAACCGCCATCTTTGGTGAGGTGATGTCGAAGCGTAACGCATAAGCGCGAAACCAACCGCTTATTGGAGCGTATTGAACAAAACACAGCCCGCCAGCCAAGAAACGATGGGGTTTCACTCAATGACTTCGCAAGCTTTATCCTCCAAAGTTCAAATGTTCCGCCGAGCCACTTGACGCCGGCGATTGGCTCCGCAGATTCATCACAAGCCGCGCTCCGCCATCGTGTCCGAGGTCGACAAAGATACCTTTGCCGCCTACCATCCGGAAGGCCCTGCTAGTCTCCGTGGGAAAACTATGAGGCTATGCGTCCGGCTGGACAAGTTACAACTTGGGATGAATTCGCACGCTCCGCGAGCACCATATTCCGTAAGGACTTATGGACCGCAAACGTGAGGAATTTCGGTGAAGCCACCCAAGGCCGGCTGAACGTGGATGCTATAGCGCGTGAACTCGGAGGTTAGCATGCGCGCTCCAAGAAGTGTCTACCGATGCTAAGAAGCGTGCGAGGTTCTGTAAGGGACTTAGCCCAGAAGTTACGCGCAGATCTCCGCCTGCATGAATGTACCTCTTCTTCAAGCTAGTCAATAAGGCTATCAGCCAGACCGGGCAGATCGATTTCGAGGCTTCACGCAGCACATCCGTGATTCTCGATCATCATCCGCTCGTGGTTGTTGCCGGGTTTGGGTTCCTAATACGGCTCTACCACCCGTGTACACCCCGAGGCCATCCTTCGAGGCGCCGCCCCAACCAGCCGATTTTCCACCCAAGACATATGGAGGTCCAATCGCAATGTGGCCCCAATGCCAAATGTGATCACCTGCTTCAAATGTGGAGAGACGGGCCACTATATTCGAGAGTGTCCCTGTAACAACCCCAATCAAGTCGAAAGTCTCATGGTCGCAAGCCAGCAGAAAGGTCTCTATGCCAGCGGGCTGCCACCGCCGTGGCCATGTCAACTATGTCTCCGCGAAGAAACCTATGAGGATCCTAACGCCGCCCTCGGCACGCTTGTTAATTGCCATCCGCAATCGTTTTTTGATATCGAGCATCCTATTCATTTATTTCGAGAGCTATGCTCGCTTGCACAACACCACATTCTGTGA
This sequence comes from Aegilops longissima, assembly GCA_021605205.1. NCBI lineage: Eukaryota > Viridiplantae > Streptophyta > Magnoliopsida > Poales > Poaceae > Aegilops > Aegilops longissima. The sequence continues at coordinate 640,869,927 of CM038678.1, read as the reverse complement.
CATGCCTACCTCCATGGAAATCCAAACCTCGGTTCTAGATGGCAAACCTCAGGATAAGTCATGGGAATGAAATTCTGTCGATGCATTAGTTTTCCTTGCATCCCTAATAGCTCTCAAGTCCTCTGACATAAACATCATCTTGGGTATGGACCGATGTCGCCCATTATGCCAAGATTGATTGCTCAACTAGAACCGCTCAACTCACTCCATCCTTCGGCAAAAACAAGGATGTTTTAACCCGAGTGTCTAAGCCGCCGCCTTTACTTTAAATGCCAACCCTCTTCCGCATCTCAAGATATTCCGTAGTCCGTGATTTCTGGATGTCTTCCTCGAAGAACTGCCAGTGTTCCACCGACAGGATGTGGATGTTTCGTAATAGATCTTATTCCTAACCGCCCCAATCTCTAGAAGACCTTATAAGATGGCACCCCTAGAACTAGTGAACTTAAGAAACAACTCGATGAGTCCTTGCAAAGGGTTTCATCCGGCCCAGTTCATCTCCATGGGCTTGCCCCGTCCTCCTTCACTAAGAAGAAGGATGGTACGGATCGGATGGTTGTAGATTACCGACCGCCAATTTGGTCACTATCAAGAACAAGTATCCGCCCTCAGTGATCAACGACCAGTATGATCACCGCCGGATCCTCGCCTTTCTCCAAGATGGATTTGAGGTTGGGCTACCATCAAATCAAAATCAAGAACGGACATACCCAAAACGGCTTTTGTCACCGTTATGGCCAATACGAAAGTACAACCGTCATGTCCTTCGGATTAACCAATGCTCCAGCCACTTTCCTCGCTGATGAACTCAATCTTCATGGAGTACTTGGATAAATTCGTCGAGTATATCTCGATGATATACCATCTACCCAAGAATGAGGAAGAACATGCCAACATCTAAGGCTAGTATTGATGAAACTTCGAGAGCACCGCCTTTATGCCAAATTCTCCAAGTGTGACTTTCGTTACCGTATGACCTATCTAGGACATGTAATTTCTGGTAAGGGTATTGTCCAATCCCGAAGCGAAGTTCGAGCCGCCCTGATTGGACTCCACCGAATCGGTAAGCAAGTTCGAGTTTCTCGTTAAAGCTATTGCCGCCGTCTTCTTGCCGAGAGTTTTCTAAAGTTGTTAAACTCTCAACCGAACTCCTCAAGAAAGATAAGAAGTTCGAGTGGACGCCTACGTTATGATCAGCTTTCAGAACCAAAAGACGCTCGACATCCGCTCCCTGCATTCTTATTCCACCAGATTTTTTCAAAGGACTTTATCATCTATCGCGACGCCGCGACAAGGACTAGGTTGCATATCATGCAAGATCGCCATGTGATTGCTTCACGATCGCGGCAGCCATGGCCCACATGAGGATAACTATCCCACACACTATCTAGAGCTTGTCGCCGTGGGTCCATGCACTCAAACTCGGGCTTATTACATTCGTAATCGCTATAAATCTACACCCATCACCAAAGTTCTGAAATATATCTTTACCCAACCGACATCTTCTAGGTCACCCAAGGGTTCTAAATTTAATTCACAAAATTCTGAAATGGGCATTTTAAATTATGAAAATATTTTAAGTGTTCAAAATTGTTAAACTAAAATGTTTCATGTTGGGAATATTCCAACTAGTGACCAGGAGCATTTTGGTAATTTTTGAAAGTGTTTTGGTATTTTAAAAACCCTAAACAGAGTTGCATAAATAGAAAAGGATAAAAAATGGAAAACCTTACTGTCACAAGACTCCCCACTGGCCGCCCAGCCCAAAGAGCCAGGCCAATGGCTGCTTGGCTCGCCAGCAGTAGGTTGGTGTTGGCATGGCGAGCGCGGGCGCGCCACGCAGCCGGCCGCCGCCTCACCTCACCCTCGCCACTGGGGCGACCCACGCGTCGCCTCCCGACCTCCAGACACCCCATTCTTCCCCTCTCTCTCTCTCTCGCCCTCGACCTGCCGACGCCATCGCCGACACGCCACCGTCGACGCCGTGCTCCCGCCGCCCACGCACTCACCGCCATGTCCGGCAACTCCGCAGCACCCGTTACCCCTAGCCAGCTAGTCCCCTCGCCCAAGACCCCGAGGCCACTACTCCGACCTCGCCCGAGTCCAAGGTCACGGAGATCCCCATCGTCGCCGCCGCCGATCAGTCCGCCTCGACCCCGACGAAGCTTCCCGCAGGTTCACTACGAACCTAGCTACCCCTATCCTCTCCGTTTTCTTCTTCTTGCACCACAATGAAGCGGTCGATGATCGCTCAACTCATCGCTGCGGACTCGTCGCCGACGAGCCTCCGGCCACCTATTGACCACACCACTATGCCCATCGACTCACCACACCTCCACGAGTCTAACTGCACTCCTGCAGCCTCGCCGAGGCCGCTAACCCCTAACCCGTCGGTGGCCGAGCCTCGGTCGCCGCCCGACTCGTCGCCGGGCGCCCACTCCGCCATCCCGCCTAAACTAATTCCACCACTAACCGCTGCTCACCTCTAGCTACCCAGAGATGCTCTCCTGCTCCATTTGGAGCCCTGAACGCAAATGCACTTGCTCCGCCGCTCTGCCTCGCCTCGGGCTAGACGCCGTGAGTTGACCTCACCAGGCCCCTGCTGACCTCCGGGTCGATGATGTGGACCCTCCACTAATCTAATTAGGATTAGTTTTAATTAAAACTAATTAGTTAAACTAACTCGACATGCGGGTCCCATCGGTCAGCTTTGACCTTGACGACCCCGCTGACCCCCGACGTCATGTTGACCTCATGTCGACGATTAATTCAAATTCTGGAATTATTTTAATATACTAAAATCCGAATATAATTCAAATTTCAAATGCTTATAACTTTTATTCTATAACTCCAAATGCAAAGATTTATATATGAAAATTATCAGAAAATACACTCTATCCATTGGTACAGGTTTCATGCATGTTAAAACAAGTTAACTATGCTGAATAACCAGATTAAGATTTTGCACCATTAGGACTAACTCACATGATCTATCATTTGAACCTTTGGTTCAAATGAGATCATCCCCGTCCTTTCAACTTGCATTAGGCCAACACACATTCATCTTGCCATGTCATAGCATGCATCATATTGTTGCATATTGGTTGTATGTTTATTTTGGTGTGTTTTCATGATAGGTTCTGCCTCAAGATAACCTCGATAACCCATCTCAAGGGCAGTTCTCTACCCCAGCCCATCGGGCAAGCAATTCATTGAACATTCCGATACAAACCCATGTTCTCGCTTCGCTCTCATTTTATGCATTAAGACAACGCGATTCAACTGCTGTGTGCTGCGGTAGTTGAACCCACTTCCTTTGCATGACTGTCATTGCCACAAGAATTAGATGAAACCCACTAGTATGTGTAGGAGTTGATTGAGCCATGTTTGTGATTCCTACCATGCTATGCTTGCTATGCTTAGAGTTGTGTCGTCCGGCTCATCGGGATGATGAACCGGAGTGAAAGGTTGTGTTGGTTCGAGAGTGTAAGTGTTGAACACGATTTGGTAAAGGTATCGATGAGAGGCCATGTAGGAGTACATGGTGGGTTGTTTCATTGAAGCCAACTTAAGAACTGAGATCTGTGTTTGTGATCCATGAACTAGCTACTACCACACATTGGGCCCAAACCAATGGACCCTCTCGCTTCTTAACCACCCCTGCTCATAGTCCGGAGTTGCAAGTAGTTTCGTGTTTGTAGCATGTCAATGGGGCGCACGCAACGCTGACCTTAGGGGTGGGTTGTGTTGCGGTAGGCACCGTGGGTCTGTGTACCGAAAGTGCCCGCTTGGTATCTCGGGAACCCCGCACACATCGCTCGGGCTGTATGGGAAACCTCGGCGGACTCCTGCGGATGGAACCCGAATAGGCGATAACCTGGACTAGGGACTTGTGTGTTTAGGTAGGCTGTGGCCGACACCCACGCTGGGCTTCCGCTTGAAGGTTGCAGTACATGTCGTGTAAACGATTTATAAGTGGTGAGAGCGTGTGAAGAAGTATACCCTGCAGGTTAAATATGATCTATTCAATAGCCGTGTCCACGGAGAAGGACTTCGGGTTACCTATATCAGTTCATAGACAAGTAAATGGATACTACTAAAAGCCTCAAGATAAGTGTGAGTATCGTGGATGGCCCTCTCGGGATGACGAGAGAGGATCCACGGTGGAGTATTGTGATGGTGGATAGTGGACTCGTGTACGACAAAATGCTTTACAAAGTGTGTCACGTAGGATAGCTTAGCCAAGAGTCAAAGCTGGCTTGCTGCATTTAACTCCACTCCCTTCCTTGAGAATGTGCATGTATGATAGGATTCTGTGGTAAGACTTGCTGAGTACTTTTGTACTCATGTTTGCTTAATCAATATTTTTCAGAGGACTATACTACCCCCTCCGACGGATTCTATGTAGATGTTGACTTCGACGAGTAAGCTAGCCACCCAGGTGGCGATCTAAGACTTGTGAAGGGCCGTTGTAGATAGAAAGGCTCCAACAAGCTTTCTTTCTTTCTAGAGTCTGTACTCAGACTACTTTGCTTCCGCATGTGCTTGTATGATTGTATGACTTGAGTGTTGGGTCATGTGACCCCTACCTGTATGACTATGTTATGTATGGCTCCTGAGCCTCTTAAATAAAGTACTTGAGTTGTAGAGTTTTGTTGTGATGCCTTGTTGTATTTACTCATATCGGGCATATTATGTGTATGATTGAAATGCTTGGTATGAGTGGGATCCGACAATCTAGTTGTTTATCCTTGGCAGCCTCTCATATGGGGAAATGTAAGTCTTGTGCTTCGAGCGATAGTAGTCCGCTACAGCCCGGTTCACCGGAGTCCTGCTAGCCCAAAGACTACTGCTTGGACACTTGACTGGCGGCATGTGATTCATTTCGCTCCTATGTCTGTCCTTCGGGAAATGTCACGCGGTGATACTTGAGTCCTGCCTAGCTCGCTACAGCCCGGGATACCGAGTCCTGTTAGCCAGTGCTACAGCCCAAGTTCATACGCTGATGACCGACATGCTCGAGGTGTTTCATGTATGCCTGTCCCCATAGGTTAGTGCCGCTTTGGGTTCACGACTAGCCATGTCGGCCCGGTTCTTTGTCATGTGGATGCTAGCGACACTATCATATACGTGAGCCAAAAGACGCAAACGGTCCCGGCCATGGTAAGGCGACACCGTGGGGATACCGTGCGTGAGGCCGCAAAGTGATATGAGGTGTTACCAGCTAGGTCGATGTGACTTGGGATCGGGTCCCGACAGCGTTGGCATCGAGCGGGGCTGCTGTGAGGTCCGCTAAGCCAAACTGGTCAAGTTGAGTCTAGAAATGCTTTAGTTATATGTAGGGAATTGATTGTGGGAGGGAACGTAAGACTCTTTTACTCCTTTACCTTATGCCCTCGATCCGAGTCATCCTCTTCTCATTCAACGTGGGTTTAGGACTAGGCTCTCTTTCTCTATCGTGTTCACGTGTTACTATCCGTAGTACCTTGTAGGATTGTTGGTTACATCCTCGCCCGGTGTTACTAAATGTTAGTGTGCTACTACTTGAACCGTAACCTTGATATGATGTTGTTGAGTGGTTTTGCAAATCTGATTTTGAATGTCTCAAATTTGATTTGAGCATTTACGATGTTATGCTGCCCGATTTTCCCTAGGAATTCTAATGCCTTTGCATTATGGCTGTGCTTTCAGATGGCCACCGCTCCCGTAACCAAGTGGTTCGCCTTGACTCGCTGCATCGATGTGTGCGGTCACACGGCCATGTTGGTTAGGGTGATGATTGAGGCTGGTTATCGATGGTATCCTGAATATACCGCCGAGGAGCAGTTCAGGATTTCAATCAAAGTCAATACCTATGCACGGTCCGGATTTATCCATCCTACCCGGAGCTATTGAGCCACTTCACTGCTCCTATGGGCTCGAATCACTATTGGAATGTCTGTACAAGATGCAGCCTATTCCATGATGACTATCATTCGAGCCAGATCTGCTTTGTTGAGCAACACCGACTTCCGCTATATGCCAAGATCCTTCCGGGGCGCATGGCTACCTTCGTGGCTTGTACAAGGATGCATTCCATGAGGACTCACTCCTCCGCACTACTCTTGAGTTCTTGGAGGACAAGGACCGTGAGAACCGGCCTTGCGTGATGGAGCTGTTTAATGCCCGCTCCGACCACCTGGCTACCCCGACTAGGTTTGCACCTGCCGTGCAAGCGGATGTATGGACATGAGAGATTTGTACCTGTAAGGGCGAGTTTGCGGACTTCATGGAGTGGCGTGAGGTTGGAGGCATCACCTCCTCGTGGGCCTTTTCGCCACCCTTTGTGGGTCCACGACCACATCCGAGTCCTTATGGTCCACAGGCCCCACAGGATTGTCTGTTTCCGGATGATCATGTTCCACTTCCAGGTCTGGGTGGTGACTTCTATGAGGACTACTATGGAGCTGCCTGAGATAGTAGTAGTATTGCTAGTATGGTACTAGTTGTGTTTCCACCGTCCTGCGTGACTCGTGGAATACGACTTAGTGTGTATCATTCCGGAAGTGTAGAAAAGTAATGTATAGGAGTTGGAATGCTTCCGATGAGATGTAACGCCTTTCCTTATAGTTGTACTCCGTCAGGCTTGTACTAAACTATGAATGGTGTGTATGACCGTTGGTATATATATATGGCAGTTATATTACCATGTCATACGGATGAACATCTTTGCATTCCATACTGTCCATTACCTTCCGCACTTCCTTGTTAAATTCTGCCATCCTGGTTTAAACCTTTGTTTTGTCTCCCGTGATGGTCAACACTCGAATTCTCCTGCTGTTCCAGAGCAGGAGAGGCCATGCAGCCGAAATGTGAATCTGCCGCAACCGCCATCTTTGGCTGAGGTGATGTTTGAAGCGAACGCAATAAGCGCAAACTAACCGCTTATTGGAGCGCATTGAACAAAACACAGCCCGCCAGCCAAGAAACGATGGGGTTTCACTCAATGACTTCGCTGCTTTATCCTCCAAAGTTCAAATGTCCGTCGAGCCACTCGACGCCGATGATTAGCTCCGCAATATCCATCACAAGCTGCGTTCCGCCATCGTGTCCGAGGTCGACAAAGTTACCTTTGCCGCCTACCATCCGGAAGGCCCCGCCTCCGGTGGGAAAACTATGAGGCTATGCGTCCGCTGGACAAGTTACAACTTGGGATGAATTCAGTGCCGCCTTGAGCACCATATTCCGAAGGACTTATGGACCGCAAACGTGAGGAATTCTGCAGCCACCCAAGGCCGGCTGAACGTGGATGCCTACAACCGTGAATTCGGAGGTTAGCACGTTATGCTCCCAAGAAGTGTCTACCGATGCTAAGAAGCAAGCGAGGTTCCGTAAGGGACTTAGCCCGAGTTACGCCGAGATCTCCGTCGCATGAATGTACCTCTTTCGGCTAGTCAATAAGGCTATCGGCCCGAGATCGGGCAGATCGACTTCGAGGCTTCACGCAAGCACATCCGTGATTCTCGATCATCATCCGCTCGTTCCCGAAGCGCGGGTTTGGGTTCCTAATCGGCTCTACCACCTGTGTACACACCGAGGCCATCCTTCGAGGCGCCGCCCCAACCAGCCGTATTTTCCACCCAAGACATATGGAGGTCCAATCGCTAATGTGGCCCCACGGCCAAATGTGATCACTTGCTTCAAATGTGGGAGACGGGCCACTATATTCGAGAGTGTCCCTGAACAACCCCAATCAAGCCGGAAAGTCTGCTGGTCGCGGCAAGCCAGCAGGAAAGGCCCCTATGCCAAGCCGGTTGCCACCGCCGTGGCCATGTCAACTATGTCTCTGCCGAAGAAACCTATGAGGATCCCAACGTCGTCCTCGGTACGCTTCTTGTTAATTGCCATCCGGCAACTGTTCTTTTTGATACTGGAGCATCTCATTCATTTATTTCTGAGAGCTATGCTCGATTGCACAACACCACATTCTGCGACATGCCTACCTCCATGGAAATTCAAACTCCTGGTTCTAGATGGCAAACCTCTAGAATAAGTCATGGGAATGAAATTCTTGTCGACAGATTAGTTTTCCTTGCATCCCTAATAGCTCTCAAGTCCTCGGACATAAACATCATCTTGGGTATGGACCGGATGTCAGCCATTATGCCAAGATTGATTGCTCAACTAGAACCGCTCAACTTACCCATCCTTCGGCAAAACAAAGGATGTTTTAACCCGAGTGTCTAAGCGCCGACTTTACTCCTTAAATGCCAACCCTCTTCCAGATCTCAAGATATTCCGGTAGTCCGTGATTTCCGGATGTCTTTCGGAAGAACTGCCAGTGTTCCACCGACAGGATGTCGAGTTCGTGATAGATCTTATTCCCGAACCGCCCCAATCTCTAGAAGACCTTATAAGATGGCACCCTAGAACTAGCTGAACTTAAGAAACAACTCGATGAGTCCTTGCAAAAGGGTTTCATCCGTCCTAGTTCATCTCCATGGGCTTGCCCGTCCTCTTCGTCAAGAAGAAGGATGGTACGGATCGGATGGTTGTAGATTACCGACCGTCAATTTGGTCACTATCAAGAACAAGTATCCGCTCCCGAGGATCAACGACCTGTATGATCAGCTCGCTGGATCCTCAGTCTTCTCCAAGATGGATTTGAGGTTGGGCTACCATCAAATCAAAATCAGGAACGGGGACATACCCAAAACGGCTTTTGTCACTCGTTATGGCCAATACGAGTACACCGTCATGTCCTTCGGATTAACCAATGCTCCAGCCACTTTCTCTCGGTTAATGAACTCAATCTTCATGGAGTACTTGGATAAATTAGTCGTGGTATACCTCGATGATATACTCATCTACTCCAAGAATGAGGAAGAACATGCCAACATCTAAGGCTAGTATTGATGAAACTTCGAGAGCACCGTCTTTATGCCAAATTCTCTAAGTGTGAATTCTGGTTACCAGAAGTGACCTATCTAGGACATGTAATTTCTGGTAAGGGTATTGCTGTCAATCCCGAAGCGAGTTCAAGCCGCCCTTGATGGACTCCACCTGAATCGGTAAAGCAAGTTCGAGTTTCTCGGGTTAGCGAGCTATTGCCGCCGCCGAGAATTTCTCCAAAGTTGTTAAACCTCTAACCGAACTCCTCAAGAAAGATAAGAAGTTCGAGTGGGCGCCACGGTCGAGATCAGCTTTCAGAACCGAAAAGGCGCGACATCTGCTCCCGTATTTATACCACCAGATTTTTCAAAGGACTTTATTATCTATTGCGACGCCGCGACAAGGACTAGGTTGCATACTCATGCAAGATCGTCATGTGATTGCCTACGCATCGCGACGATATGCGTCCACATGAGGATAACTATCCCACACACGATCTAGAGCTTGCAGCGATGGTTCATGCACTCAAAACCTGGCGACATTACCTTTTGGGTAATCGCTATAAATCTACACCGATCACCAAAGTCTAAAATATATCTTCACCCAACCGGATTTGAATCTCGTGCAAAGACGTTGGGTCGAGTTGATTACAGATTTCGACTTAGGAATATCCTACACCCTGTGCAAAGCCAATGTCATGGCTGACGACTAAGTCGCAAATCTTCTCAGAATAATTTGATGTTACAACAAGGTCAACCAATTCTCCACGAGGAATTTCGTAAGCTTAACCTTCACATTGTTCCTCGAGGATTCCTCTCCACCACAGTGGCGAAACCTACCCTTACGGATCAGATCATCAAAGCACGTAGGTAGATCCGGAATCTCCGATCAAGAGAAACATCAAGAAAGGAGTCGCAGATTGTTTCTCCATTGATGAACAAGGTGTCGTGTTCTTTGGAGACCGCCTAGTGGTTCCCAAGGTGCGCAACCCGAGGCGATTGATCCTTAAGGAAGCTCATGACTCTCCTCTCACCATTCATCCCGGTAGTACTAAAATGTATCAAGATCTCGCCAGAGGTTTTGGTGGACTAGGATGAAGAGAGAAATCGCTCAATACATTGCTAATCGCGACGCTTTGTCGTCGAAGTTAAAGCGAGCATCAACGGCCTGCTGGTACCCTTCAACCTTTGGACATTCCTGAATGGAAATGGGATAAAATTGGTATGGATTTCATTACGGGTTTCCCGGGACCAAGAGAGGGAATAACGCTATCTTCGTCATTGTTGATCGCCTTTCCAAAGTAGCCCACTTCCTACCTGTTCGTGAGAGTATAACCGCTAGCCAGCTAGCTGATTTGTACATCTCCTAATAGTGTCTCTTCATGGTGTTCCATTGAAATTAACTCAGACCGTGGTAGTCTCTTCACCTCTCGATTTTGGGAAAGTTTCCAAACGCTATGGGGACTCGCCTCTCCTTTAGCACCGCTTTCCATCCCCAATCAAGTGGTCAAGTAGAACGAGTCAATCAAATCTTAGAGGATATGCTTGAGCTTCACATCTCTTTCGGCATGAATTGGGAGAAATGCCTTCCATTCGCCGAGTTCGCTTATAACAACAGTTATCAAGCGATGCAGGCAAAGCCCTTTCAAGTTCTTTATGGACGAAAATGTCGAACGCCTCTTAACTGGGTCGAAACCGGGAGAGACAACTCTTTGGCCCGGATATGATCCAGAAGCGGAAGAGCAAGTTCGCGTTGTTCGTGAGAATTTGAAAACAGCCCAATCTCGTCGAAGAGCCAATATGATCGCAAGCATAAGCCTATGGCTTATGAAATTGGCGAAGGCTTACCTTCGGGTTTCTCCTTTAAAGGAACCCATCGATTCGGTATCAAGGGCAAGTTGGCTCCTCGTTACATTGGACCCTTTCGCATTCTCGCCAAACGAGGAGAAGTTGCCTACCAATTGAACTACCTCCGCATCTTTCCAAGGTCCATGATGTCTTCCACGCTTTCCCAACTCAGGCGTTGCTTCTCGGATCCTATCCGTGGAGTGGACCACAAACGCTTGATCTCCAAGATAACCTCACCTATCGAGAGTACCCCATTCAGATCCTCGATCAAACCGAGCGTACCACTCGACGCCGGAATATCAAGTTTCTAAAGGTTCAATGGTCAAACCATTCCGAGCAAGAAGCAACTTGGGAAAGGGAGGATCGCCTTCACTTGAGTACCCCACCTTTTTCAAGATCAGATTCTAAATCTCGGGCGAGATTCTTTTGAGTGGGGTGAGTTGTCACATCCCGATAGACCATGCATTAGGGTGTGCATCATGTTTAAATTTCATCTGAATTTGAAATGGGGAAAGCAGAAACCCCGTAACACCCCCTTAAAACAACTAGGGTTTACTAAAATTTAATTCAATGAATCCAAATGCCCTTCAAAATGCTCATCCTCTTTGTTTGGGTTTAAGATCCATGTCAAAGAAGGTGGAACATCTTCTAGGTCACCCAAGGGTTCTAAATTTAATTCACAAAATTCTGAAATGGGCATTTTAAATTATGAAAATATTTTAAGTGTTCAAAATTGTTAAACTAAAATGTTTCATGTTGGGAATATTCCAACTAGTGACCAGGAGCATTTTGGTAATTTTTGAAAGTGTTTTGGTATTTTAAAACCCTAAACAGAGTTGCATAAATAGAAAAAGATAAAAAATGGGAAAACCTTACATGTCACAAGACTCGCCCACTGCCGCCCAGCCCAAGAACAGCAGCCAATGCTGCTTGGCTCGCCAGCAGGCAGGCTGGTGCCGGCCGGCGCGCTTGGCGCGCCACGCAGCTGGCCGCCGCCTGCCCACCCCCTCGCCGCCTCGCCTGCTGGGGCGACCCACGTCGCCTCCCGACCTCCCAGACACCCCATTCTTCCCCTGTCTCTCTCTCGCTCGCCCTCGACCTGGCCGACGCCATCGCCGACACGCCACTGCCGACGCCGTGCTCCCGCCGCCCACGCACCTCACCGCCATGTCCGCAACTCCGCGCACCCGTTACCCCTAGCCAGCTAGTCCCTCGCCCAAGACCCCGAGGCCACTACTCCGACCTCGCCCGAGTCCAAGGCACGGAGATCCCCATCGTCGCCGCCAAGATCAGTCCGCCCCGACCCCGACGAAGCTTCCCGCAGGTTCACTACGAACCTAGCTACCCCCTATCCTCTCCGTTCTCTTCTTCTTGCACCACAATGAGCGGTCGATGATCGCTGAACCCACCGCCCTGGGACTCGTCGCCGACGAGCCTCCGGTCACCTATTGACCACACCACTATGCCCATCGCACTCACCACACCTCCACGAGTCTAACCGTGCACTCCCCGTGCCTCGCCGAGGCCGCTAACCCCTAACCCGTCGGTGGCCGAGCCTCGGTCGCCGCCCGACTCGTCGCCGGCGCCCACTCCGGCCATCCCGGCCTAAACTAATTCCACCACTAACCGCGGCTCACCTCTAGCTACCCGTAGATGCTCTCCGCGTTCCATTTGGAGCCCGGAACGTGCAAATGCACTTGCTCCGCCAGCGTCTGCCTCGCGGCCGGGCTAGACGCCGGTGAGTTGACCTCACCAGGGCCTGCTGACCCTCGGGTCGATGATGTGGACCCTCCAGCTAATCTAATTAGGATTAGTTTTAATTAAAACTAATTAGTTAAACTAACTCGACATGCGGGTCCCACTGGTCAGTTTGACCCGACGACCCCGTTGACCCCTCGACGTCATGTTGACCTCATGCCGACGATTAATTCAAATTCTGGAATTATTTTAATATACTAAAATCCGAATATAATTCAAATTTCAAATGCTTATAACTTTTATTCTATAACTCCAAATGCAAAGATTTATATATGAAAATTATCAGAAAAATACACTCTATCCATTGGTACAGGTTTCATGCATGTTAAAACAAGTTAACTATGCTGATTAACCAGATTAAGATTTTGCACCATTAGGACTAACTCACATGATCTATCATTTGAACCTTTGGTTCAAATGAGATCATCCCCTGTCCTTTCAACTTGCATTAGGCCAACACACATTCATCTTGCCATGTCATAGCATGCATCATATTGTTGCATATTGGTTGTATGTTTATTTTGGTGTGTTTTCATGATAGGTTCTGCCTCAAGATAACCTCGATAACCCATCGAAGGGCAGTTCTCTACCCCAGCCCATCGGGCAAGCAATTCATTGAACATTCGATACAAACCCATGTTCTCGCTTCGCTCTCATTTTATCTGCATTAAGACAACGCGATTCAACTGTTGTGTGCTGCGGTAGTTGAACCCACTTCCTTTGCATGACTGTCATTGCCACAAGAATTAGATGAAACCCACTAGTATGTGTAGGAGTTGATTGAGCCATGTTTGTGATTCCTACCATGCTATGCTTGCTATGCTTAGAGTTGTGTCGTCCGCTCATCGGGATGATGAACTGGAGTGAAAGGTTGTGTTGGTTCGAGAGTGTAAGTGTTGAACACGATTTGGTAAAGGTATCGATGAGAGGCCATGTAGGAGTACATGGTGGGTTGTTTCATTGAAGCCAACTTAAGAACTGAGATCTGTGTTTGTGATCCATGAACTAGCTACTACCACACATTGGGCCCGAAACCAATGGACCCTCTCGCTTCTTAACCACCCCTGTTCATAGTCCGGAGTTGCAAGTAGTTTCGTGTTTGTAGCATCTTTGGGGCCGCACGCAACGCTGACCTTAGGGGTGGGTTGTGTTGCGGTAGGCACCGTGGGTCTGTGTACCGAGTGCCGCTTGGTATCTCGGGAACCCCGCACACATCGCTCGGGCTGTATGGGAAACCTCGGCGGACTCCTGCGGATGGAACCCGAATAGGCGATAACTGGACTAGGGACTTGTGTGTTTAGGTAGGCTGTGGCCGACACCCACGCTGGGCTTCCGCTTGAAGGTTGCGAGTACATGTCGTAAACGATTTATAAGTGGTGAGAGCGTGTGAAGAAGTATACCCTGCAGGTTAAATATGATCTATTCGAATAGCCGTGTCCACGGAGAAGGACTTCGGGTTACCTATATCAGTTCATAGACAAGTAAATGGATACTACTAAAAGCCTCAAGATAAGTGTGAGTATCGTGGATGGCCCTCTCGGGGATGACGAGAGGATCCACGGTGGAGTATTGTGATGGTGGATAGTGGACTCGTATGCGACAAAATGCTTTACAAAGTGTGTCACGTAGGATAGCTTAGCCAAGAGTCAAAGCTGGCTTGCTGCATTTAACTCCACTCCCTTCCTTGAGAATGTGCATGTATGATAGGATTCTGTGGTAAGACTTGCTGAGTACTTTTGTACTCATGTTTGCTTAATCAATATTTTTCAGAGGACTATACTACCCCCTCCGACGGATTCTATGTAGATGTTGACTTCGACGAGTAAGCTAGCCACCCGTGTGGCGATCTAAGACTTGTGAAGGGCCATTGTAGATAGAAAGGCTCCAACAAGCTTTCTTTCTTTCTAGAGTCTCACTCAGACTACTTTGCTTCCGCATGTGCTTGTATGATTGTATGACTTGAGTGTTGGGTCATGTGACCCCTACCTGTATGAATATGTTATGTACGGCTCCTCGGAGCCTCTTAAATAAAGTACTTGAGTTGTAGAGTTTTGTTGTGATGCCATGTTGTATTTACTCATATCGGGCATATTATGGTATGATTGAAATGCTTGGTATGAGTGGGATCCGACAATCTAGTTGTTTATCCTTGGCAGCCTCTCATATGGGGAAATGTAAGTCTTGTGCTTCTGAGCGATAGTAGTCCGCTACAGCCCGGTTCACCGGAGTCCTGCTAGCCCAAAGACTACTGCTTGGACACTTGATCGGCCGCATGTGATTCATTTCGTTCCTATGTCCATCCCTTCGGGAAATGTCACGCGGTGATACTTGGAGTCCTGCCTAGCCTGCTACAGCCGGGATACCGGAGTCCTGTTAGCCCAAAGGCTACAGCCCAGTTCATACGCTGATGACCGACATGCTCGAGGTGTTTCATGTATGCCTGTCCCCATAGGTTAGTGCCGCTTTGGGTTCACGACTAGCCATGTCGGCCCGGATTCTTTGTCATGTGGATGCTAGCGACACTATCATATACGTGAGCCAAAAGACGCAAACGGTCCCGGGCCATGGTAAGGCGACACCCGTGGGGATACCGTGCGTGAGGCCGCAAAGTGATATGAGGTGTTACCAGCTAGGTCGATGTGACTTGGGATCGGGGTCCTGACA